>CAXIVR010000663.1:0-18000 GCA_964035755.1 Teleogryllus oceanicus
GACTTCTCATCAATTTGATTTTTTGTATCTAAACATTTTATCTTGCCATCAACGCTAGTAAGATTTATTCATTGCGGTATTCAAAACGACATTACACCATAGCAGGCTTTCTCGATGTGGGCCAAGCATTCGAGCAGATTTGACGCCAATGGTACATATGTATTAGATACGAAGTCTCGGTATCGCATTCTCTTTCAACCATCCATAGTTTATTACAGATCATTCATTCTCAGTAAAAATTCAGGCACCCTTTCTAACCCTCATCGCATCTTATTGGCCGACTCCAAGACTCCCCTCTTTCCCTTAACTCTCTTTAACTTTTTCACCGCCGACATACCAAGATGTTTATATATAAACCACATCTCAATATGCTGATTGTCACTTTTTCTATTTCTTTCTAATCCATAACTAAACACAAAAGCCGATCAACATTAAAGACACCAAATCAGACAATGGACTACCAAATAGGATCATGCTCAATACCCTCAAAATCAGTTGCAAAAATGATCACTCGCCGACACCTTTCCCATCCACTATTTTCTAAACAACTCTCCCATTCTGATCCCATTCCTTCATAAGTCAATTACCTAGGCCTTCATTGAATATAAAACATTCTTGCAGGATCACGCAAACCCCAAAGTACAACAAGTCAATCAGAAAGTCCATCACATTCGTCCTTTTTAAATCCGCCAAGTATGACTCTAAAATACTGTGCTCGTATATAAATCCATTTCCGACCACTTCTCCTTTACGCGTACTCGAACAGGTGTCATTTAGCAACATCTCATTTCAACCAAGATCAAATTTTCCACAACACAAATACCGCATTGCAGCCAAAGCCCCATGGTTTGCGCAAACGCAACCTTTCACTCGATTTCAGTCTAAAACCAATAAAAGATAAATCATTCACACCTTCCATAATTCTCCTTCCAGGCCATCCTTCTATATCGTCAGAGTAGATACTCCCTTCAGAAAAAGCAATCCACTTCATTCCATTTCTAAAATGCTTCTCTACCTTTAATTGTCAAGACACATGCATCTGCTTCTGCAGGAATAGCTTCTACCTTTGAAAAATACATGAAGGTTGCCAGCTTGCCAGTTCATGAAATATATAGACGTACCAGATGCGTGTTAGTGTTCACTTAAAGATTTCTTAAAATGTGTAAAAAGAATACAATGTTTTTCAAAATTTTTGATCAGAAATAAAACTAAAACTCCAATTTAAATCTATTAAATACAGAAAGACTTTTGATCATAAAACAGAAACTGTATTTAAGGTAGATATTACTATTAACTATTTCTGATAAATTTTAGAATTACAAAAAGTGAAATCAATGTTGAAACAGTTTCAAGAAACAAATTTACTTATTACTTTTTACAATACTTTAAGTATATTTCCATTCTACACAGACTTTAAAGCTGAATCGTATAGACAACTTCAGCAATTCATATCGTCTCTCCATAATGCTCTGACGGCGGTCGATGAGTTTTCCCACTCTTTTACTTTCAAGTTTAGAATGGGACATCAATCATCCGTAGAAACCGAATGGTCGTCCAGTGAATATTCTGGTAATAAATAAATGAATTGTTTCCAACTAACTTAAACAACGATGTTGTTTGCAACGCTTATCGTAGCCAACATGGCGGGAGCGGAGCAGGCCAGAGCAGGGGACGCAGAATGAAGTGCGGAACAGGGAGGAGCCGCGCAGGTTAGTAGGGGCCAGGTGAGTCAGGGCTGGGCGGGAAGTTTTTGATGAGCAGATGAGGAATGTAGTGGGCATGATACGCCGGGGATACACTATAGATGCATTAACTTCTTTTTGGTTTAATAGATGATTGTGATTAATAAATGCCTGACAACGAATGGTATAGCTGGTACGAAAGCATCTGATTCGTACAGCTCTACTACATTGTTTTTGTACGCAACCAGTTACTTTTCTTTATACCTTCCATCTGGCGTCATAGTTACCGTTTCCTCGACATTCACAAATGGGATATAGAACTAAAGTTTTCTGGGTTAGTGTGGTCTTTTTTGGGTTGGGACGAAATGACGACCATTGTTCCATTCATCAGGGTGCTTTTGATTCAGAAGATCATTGATTAGTCGTGTCATGTATTCAGCCATTGTTGAGGTTCTTTAAAATTGACTGTAGATGCCATCTCGTCCTGGACTGGATTTGTTGCGTCCCCTGCATCTTGACCGCAACGCGTCACCCAAATATAAGGGCGTTGAGCGCTTTACGCGGGAGTAATCCTCCATTAATGTACTTTTACTTTTTAATAATTGTCAGAGTCTCGTCACGTCGCAGTCAGTCAGTGCCTTTTTATCCCTTCGGCCAGGGCTCGGCCGTTAGATCCAGGGTTTCTGGCCGGTCGCCCAACCACGAACCCGCGTAGTCTCGAATGCGCTTAACCTACGAGACTTCACGGAGCGTAGTAAACGCATACGGCTAGCGCCGCCAGCTGGTATAAATCGGTATTTATCAGTGATTTTACTGGTATAAATCAGAATATTATTGATTTCAACAGCTTGAAGAGATGTATTTGACTTTTTTAGTATTAGATGTAATTTGCTATAATGTATTTTTAAAACTAATTTTGAGTTTGCCTTATGAGCTCAGGAATTGATCATCAAGTTTTATCACTTGAATTATTCGCTTCTAGTTATACTTGCTAAAATATTTGCTATTTTTATGTCGGATGATACCACGTTTGTATTAAATTATTGCCAGATATTATCAGTCAGTATATTTATTCATATTGTATATTATAAAGAAGAGCAAGGTAATATATCATCCTCAGTATTTTGAAATTGGTTTGTAAATTACCATTTATTGACAATGTTTCCACTTTTTAATTTAGGTGATTGATTGAAGAAATAAAACCAGCCATAATTTTATTTTATTTGAATGTTCTCGCCTAGCATGTACTCTTTGTATTTTATATTTTATTTGGTTATCGATAGCTCATTTTTTTGAAATGCATGTCTATATTTGATGTTTACTGGTTTATGTCTATTTGTATATTGTTTGTTAAGCGTTTTACAGATTATTTATTCGACCATCAAAAGTTGTTTTCTTCTTGGTTTTTTCCTGATGTTTTGGAAAAGTTTCACCTGCAGTTTTAATATTAAATTTCTTGAATTTACCTACTTCTTTCAATAACATTGAGTGAATAATTATTTTAGCAATTTACATTTCACTGAAGTTTATGTTATTATCTTTTGTGATTTTCAAGTTTCTTTATCAACTTTCCATCAAGGCTGATATAATTCATATTGCTAAATGTTAAGACATATTTTGAGTAATTATTATTGGTAATATATCACTGCCAAATAAAATATCTACCAGTTGTCCACTTCCAGCTTTAGACATGATGAGAGAATATGATCTAATCAATAGCACTAAAGTTCTGAATGTATTGTGTTAAGGTGGTGGAAGTTTGTGTAAACTAGTACTAAATTTTGTAATTTAAAGTGTCAATATCGTATTTTCTCTTTTATCTTCTTTACTTGATCCCTATATATAACTGTTTCCTATTATTTTCCCACTCAAAAGAACAAAAGGACTTGGGAGTTGTGTAAATAAATGTAGTAATCTTCAGCGCTGAAGGTATAGCTGCTGGGTAAATCATTTTTGCAGTTACGCTTACTTTTATGTTCCGGGCAAAATCTAACTGCAATGCATTCAAAGTTGAGTTTAGGATTATCTTTTGTATTTATCGGAGAATTTTTAGCAAATTGCTTTACTTCCACTTGCTACTGCTGCAGTGGTTCAATTTTATGAGTGAGATATGTTTAATTGTGTTTTTAAATTAAAGTTGATAGTCTTAACTTTTTGTATCTGTGTGTAGTAGGGAGTTTTTGGCGCCAGCGTAAGGATACATCCTTAAACTCTATTGTTCATGTGACTAACGTCTTTATACGGTCATAATTAACAACGTTCAGAAGAGTTTTTAGCAATTGCGACATTGTACGTTATGCATTATAACAAAGAAACGTTTCAAGCGTTGACCAGAGAAGTTGCACAATATATCAGAGAGTGTAGGCAAGCGGTAGGACTTTTAAACCACGATTCGATACAAGAGTATAATAGTGCTTACATTGTGTTTGAAGTTTTAGACTTTGTAGGCTTCTGCGATGAGTATGCAGTCAGATTTTTAATCGACTATTCTTGAGAACTTGAAATATTTTCAAACAGCGTTCATTATAGAGTAAGACATAACCTGCCTCCCGCAAATATATGATTTCAATTTCTTTTTCGCAAATTTCTTTCTTGTCCACTTCTCAACATTTACATTAATTCTTACCAAAGTTGTAGAGTTAGCCAAAGGAATAGTTATAACTGCCTCATTACACGAAGTCGGTTTGTCGGAGATGGAACAATCCCCAACGTTTCTTGTTTTTATGCAGCCATTATACCATATAAGGTGACCATTAGAGTCTCTATTGGCGTAAATATTTATGAAGGTATAAGGTCATTACCTTAGGCGTAAGATACTTTATGACTTCAAGATCCATCACGTGAGCTGTTGGTACATAACATCCTTTACCTTACGCGTAACTCCCACAATAATATTGCAGGGTGCACTGCAGGATACAGTCAACCATTATTTAAAGTGAATTAACTTGACTCGTCTTCACTGGGTTCGTTGAATGTGCTGTTTTGAGATTTATTTTGTTTTAAGCTTATTTTTAGGTTAGTAAATCTTTCCACAGTTTAATCTGAAAGTGTGGACTATGTTTTTGCTAACATCTTAATGAAATAGCTTTACATCGAAGTGAATTTAAAGATAGTTTCGTTAACAATTAAATTAATGTATTTAATTTTCAGATGAAGTAAGTTGAGAGGTCCTTTACTATTTGATTAGAGGTAATTTATGGAGAGGGCCATTTTATCTAATTCAACTGATTCTTCAGTATGTTTTTTCTATTCTATGCCTACCCCTCTTTTTTATTTTGCAATCCCTTGAGTGATTGTTTTTCTTATTCATTTAGTGCAATTATTTCTTATTAGTTTCAGACTCTGATGCTTAGATAATATAAAAAGATCAGTTTGGGACATAACTCTTTGATATATCCAGTATTATCATTGGTGGTAGGTTGTTTGGGTAGTGTTCAGAGATGAAAAATTGTGTCCCGACGAGACAGATTTTTCTTCGTAGTCAACAGAAAGGTGTATTTTGTCGCAATGCTTGATAATATTCTTTGCATATAACACATGTAAAAGTTGTAATGTGACAGTATATCAAAACTATTTTTGAAATTCAATTTTCAATTATCAGTATTAGATTTACAGCATTTGAGTTCCACGCATAAACGTGTATCGCAAAATTGATTAAATGAGCAAGTAGATTCAGACATACCAGATCTTAGGAAGGTAATCGCAGATTCTATTCCGAAAATTCAGATTTTCAGTTTGTTTCCAATAATCGTATGTGATATAAGCCGGACACACATTTGGGTGGGATATTTACGAACGAATATTCAGTGATGTGTTACTATTTCGTAGTTGTCATGAAAAAGCAAGTAGTTTTTAGGTACCCTTGGCGCAAATAAAATGTTCCTGCGACCAGTAAATTTTGCGTTTCTTAAATATAATTTTTAAGGGAGCACCGTGAATGGAATCATTTACCAACACCCATGGATGAAACGTTCTGTGCTGCATTGTGGGAGTTATGAAGATTCGCGGTACGGTTGCCGTGGTTTAGGTTTGTTGATTTTTTGTAAAAGGTATTTTGGGGTATCTTGATCAGAAAAAATTTCCTGTTACGATTTTCCGCGTTTAATCCTTATGGTTGTTATTCCTCGGTCAGAATAAGACTTCGTAATATATTATACACTGGCAATGCTGGTAGGTTTGGTATTCATTGCTAGGGCCTATCTTTTCCTCTAGGCCGTCACTTTGGGATGTCTGTCATGGAGAGGCCAAATCAGGTTAAACGTTCTTCTCCCTCTTTTCTGAGCACTGCAACAAACGATCACTTCGTCGTGGTTCTGAACAGACTGAATATACACTTGTGCAAAGACGAAATATTGAGGAGAGAGAAGGCAAACTGTGTGTATGTGTGTAGCATGTATGTATGCATGTCATAACCAGAAATGGTATTTTGAAGAGAAATGTAAAGTGCATAGGAAAAGGTTCTCTTTGCCAATGAAATGGATAGCAATCCAGTGCTCTTTCCAGGGCTGAAAATTGGATCTTATACTGAAATAAAAACCAGTGGAAGCGATGCAAATTACAATTCAGGCATTTTCTGGTCAGGAGTAAGAAGATGAGATCGCATATCGGAATGTAGTCTCTTCTGCCGAAGACAGATCTCAGTGCAATACGTGCTACACGTTGTCCTTTATAATTATATGGTAGAAAGGCAATTGCAAAAGAAAGATTGCATAGTACAACCTGTAAATAACAGCTAGGAGAAGGATGCTGACCTCAAAAGTAGGACCAATGGGAATGAATTGCTGGCTCAAGAACTAAGAAACGTCACCCAAAACGTCGCTGGTGCGAGAAGAAAGGAGAATAAACTGGAAGAAAATTGCAAGTAGTGCAAATTATACAAGAAGTAACGCAAATGTTGACAGCATAGCGCCAAAGAGATTCGAGGCGACGTCGCGAGGTGAATAAAGGTGAC
The DNA here is from genome assembly GCA_964035755.1 of Teleogryllus oceanicus. NCBI lineage: Eukaryota > Metazoa > Arthropoda > Insecta > Orthoptera > Gryllidae > Teleogryllus > Teleogryllus oceanicus. The sequence goes on from CAXIVR010000663.1 coordinate 6,634, forward strand.
AACTGCAGCGGGGCGGCACGGTGCCAAACGACGACAAACAAGTGCGTTCTTGCCGAAGGGCTGCGTCACGGGCGTGGCGCGAGCAAGCGAGAGGGTGCCGAGCAAGTCCGTTCACTGGCGCGTCTCGCCACCCACCCACCAACGTGCCCTCGCCGCCGCCCTCGCCGCTGTACAGCCGCGCGTGTCTGCGCGCCAGCGGGGAAGCCGCCACCCCACGGCGCCTCCCCGCCGCCCCGCTCCCCTCTCCCGGCCCCGCACGCGCCTCCTCGCGCCCGACCGCCAGGCCCCGCAGCACGTCGCTTTGACCGTCCCTGCAGCGGTCACCGCTCCTCGGCCTCCCGCCGGCCCCGCCCAGCCGCTAACCGCCATCCCCGCACGCCCCGCCCGGGCCCGCCAGCCCCCGCAGCGCCGGAGAGGCTGCGGGAGCGAATGGCCCGCAGCTATCTCCGCAAAGGAGCAGGTCAACAACCAGGAGGACTCAGATTGAAACTGTTGCGAGCTGCTGTTTGACCGGATAATAGGGAACATGCCGCCCCGGCCGCCTGGCCGCCCCAGCCGCTGGCCGCCCCATACTGCCTATCCCCGCCGCCCCGCGCCCCGCCCTACTGCGTGCGCCAGCCTGCGCGCGTGCGCCAACCCTCTGGCTGGCTGCGCCGCTCGCTCCGCCGCCGCGGGGGTGTTGCGCGGCGACGCGCACCTCCCTGCCCATCCACTCGCCCCACCCCCCCACGTCCTCGGCTTCTTCCCCACCCCCTGGAGTCTGACGCCGGTTGCTCGCCACCAGGCTCCTCTGCGACCGCGCTGGAAGAACTTTCTAAATCTCTCCACGGGGTTTGCAAGTTCCTCAAATGCAACATGCGCTGTGTTAACTGAAATTTTTCCCTGCTGAAACGTTCCCTGTGCATCAGTTCAGTGTGAACAGTTATTTATTGTATATATAACTGTTAATATTTCAGTAAAAACATTAACTCAACTTTTTAGTCATACATTGGAATTGTTCGAACCAAATAACAATACGGTAGTGGTCTTCTATTTAAAAACAATATTGAATCTATTTATTTTTCCTTAGAAAAACTCTAAATACAACTGTGAGGCTACTTATTTGGGAGCACTGTTCCTTTCTCTATGCATTAGAGTGTAAACTGAAATAAACAGTTAATAGCTTTTCCATATGTAGAAATGACTGCAAATAGCAATGCTCGTTCAAAATGCTCTTCAAAGCTTTACTTTTGTTAAGTTTTAGTTTCTATCATTCCCTGTCGCAGTTTAAATTGTCGTGTCCGAGGTCTTAGAGCTTAGCTGTCGAAAGTCATGGATAGTGGTGTTGATGGTGGAGAGCGTTAGAATATTTCGACATTATTTTGGCGGAATTAAATACTAATTTAGGGTTTCTAAAATGGGAATGAGATTGATATCTATAAGAATTACAAGAATGCTGCATGGAAGTTAATTTTGTAGAAAGCTTGTCATCAGACAAAGTATCTTCTTTAGTCTTAGGCAAGAGTGATTCATTGGAAAATTATAGCGTTTTCCATTCGTTGAACTGAAACCCACCCTAGTGCAGGCAAAAACGTCATCAACTCCTGTAATGCTGCCCCACACGCCTGAAGGCGACCACGATGAAACGGATTCCAGAACTGAGTCGGTGCTTGTGCGCTACGCAGTGAATTATACACAGCTGTTCTTGGTGGACACACTGATGGAACACGAAAATAATAATTTTGAATTATTATCATTGTTACCATTTCTATGAAGTCTTTTACTAATTCTTTTGAATTCATAAATTATTAACGTATGATTTCTTTATTTAAAAACTACGAAAACTTGTGTATGGTCAATTTCCTTTTTGCAGAGATTTGATAGTGAACATTATAGTACACAAGATTTTGAGCCAAGGCTTCTGCAGAATTACTTGGTTACAGAAACCACATAATAATAGCTGACATTAGCATTTCCACTGGTATATGTGTGGGCGTGCGAGAAACATTTCTTAGCACGTATATTTGAGTAATTTTGTAAAAAGGTCACTTTTATTTCCACTTTATTAGAGTTCAGATTGAACACATACATTGGTTTCTAAATAGCACTGGATTTGTTAATGTAGGTTATTCAAGGTTAAATTTCAGGAAAACACAATCTGAATTTTCCGAACTTCGCGTAAGTCACAAGAATTATTTTAAGAAAATTCTTGCAAACCATAATATTCTCCATCATTTGAAGTATCACTACGTGATCACTGCGTGCAGTGGATCAGTGCGGCGAATGTAAAACGCTATTAGGTTTCAGTTCCTTGCGATTTGTTCCTTGAAGAAAGCCAACGAGAGTAGAAACCTACATTTCAATAAGTTATAGTTGTAATATCCTGTCCTCTTCCAAGTTGTACCTGTTTTATATTTTTCTATTATATAGTCATTGGAAGGGTGAAATTGAAGGCATTGCAGCTCGCATCATTTTTTTAATTTATTTTATTTTATGTCATCAACTGCAAAGGTTATTAGCGACATCTATATAATCACATTAATATTTTGTACATGGGAGTTATGACATTTATAGGAACATTCACATCACATTATTAAAGTTTATACTTGTCTTATATGTCCCCGTACAATTTTATGGTCTTCAGAATTGAAACCGATTTTATTTCTCTGTCCTTCAGCACACTTGGCATGTCGTTCTCAGCACCATGTCTCGTCAGTCAGTCTCAAACCTGGGGCACATACGTAGGTGATTAACATACATGAAACATTACGCATTACACATAACAGCTGTTTTCCTGTGATCGGATGGGCATGTAGCGGGCTTGGGTGTGACCTATTCTGCATCTAGTTAACGCAGCCTGGTCAGCTCTGCAGAAGAATGCTGTGGCTGGATTATAATCATCAATATTCATATACTTCTTAATTTACATCAGGCGTTGTTATTCCATTCCTGTCTGTCAATTCTTAGTAATTTTCTCTCCAGTATTGGCATGATAGTCTGTGGTATTATGGGGAGGTTACTTCTTTCATCAAGTTAGTGACGCCTCTTTTGCGGATCTGTCTGCCATCATTCTCCTTGATACCCACATGAGCCAGGATCCATCCAAAGCTATATCTTTACCTTTAAAGGTTCAAGTTTCTTATCTTAACGATGTCTAAAGCTAGAGTTTCCTGAATAAAGACATTTCCAATAGTCTGACAGAGCCAATTTGAGTCTGTTGCTATCAAAAATTCACTGTCTTCGGGTATAGTCTAGTGCTCTTGAATTTATTCCAAATTCTTCTAAGACCATTCACGATATTCACGACCAGTAAATGCTCCCTTTATTCTATTTTTACTTTTCACCTTACTTCATGGGGTATCTTCATGCATCTGTCTGTCTGTCCCGTCCACGTCTGTCTGCCTGCCTGCCACTGCCACTGCCTGCCTCTGTCTGTCTGTCTCTCTGACTGCCCATCTATCCGTCGTCTGTGGTCAATACTTTTTCCAATTGATAAAACGTTCAGCTGATTTTCTCAAAATTGATATTCCTCAAATCAATTTAAATGAACTAGAGGCTCCCCGGGTATAGAGGCGAACATTTTTTTAGAAGAGGGGACTATGCTCCTTACCAACGCGCAATATTTTTTCTCAAAATGGCTCCAGAATTGTTTGATTAAACTTTTGTCCTTGGATAGTAATAAAAAGACACTTAGGAGAATGAATTTTTGATTTTCAATTTCAAAGTTCAATTTTTTCAGCTTTCTCACTACAATGTTGAAAATAGATTTTCTGAATGAATGAAATTCTGATGAAATCTCATATTTCTCCTCTTATCTTGAAATAAGGACATGTAGTACAATGTTATTTTCGAAATACGAGTAGTTTTCTCGTAATTTTATGTGAAATGTAGGCAATTAATTTTTTCAAACAATTATTTTCTCGAAAACAACTGAATTGTTTTCTTTAGAAATTTTCTCTTCGTATGTAAAAAAGGAAATTGGTGCCTGTCATTTCTGACGAACTCCTCTTGTATTTTATAAAATTTCAGAACAGTAACATTGCAAACGTTAGAAACGCGAGAAAGTACGTAGTAGTTGTAGTACTCTAGTTGATTTTAGCTAGGACCTTTACAAACTCGGTGTCAGGGACGAAACGTCGAAAATTCAAAAATAAACTCTTAAGACTATTTTAAGATATTTTATCTAATAAGCTTCTCTGAATGACTGAGCCGCAATGAAAGCACTCAAAATTTGAACTTAAAATAAGCGTTTTAGGCAAAACTATGCATTTCAGAAGCATAAAATAATCCAGAAACATGTAAATTGTTTATTATTTATGAACAGGAAATGAATAAATTTTCAGAAAGAAAAATTAACTCAGAAATAAAAATTCCTTAATTTACACAATTCAACTCTTTTTCATTTTCTGTATTTATTTTTCTTTCCGAAGAATATATTCACTTCTTTTGAAAATAATAAACAATTTAAATGTTTTCTGGAGTGTTTCACAATAGCTTCTGCAATACAAAGTGTTGCATAAAAAGCGTTTTAACAAATTTTAATTAACTCCAACTCCATTCAGAAATCAAGTAGTTTTGAGACAATATATACTTAAAATTGTTTTGAAATGACCTCGAATTTTTGACGTTTACTCCCGAACACCTGTACATGTAGGTTATAGTTACTTCTAATGTGTTCCTCTGTGTTAAAACTCAGAATTCTTCGCCACTTCTACACATGTAAAGTGTCACTGAAGTATTTCATCGCTACAAATATATATCCAATCACAGATTGAATAAGTAACTAAAGTCAGGTGATAATATGAGTTCTTATTAAGTTGCCAATCATTTACATTGCCCAATTTATATGTGTGAACACTACAAAAGGTGTAGAACAAAATTATGTTAGTCTCAATCAAGTGTGTCTAAAAAGACAAAAAGACAGATATCTCAATATCATGTGTCGCCGTGCCTGTAGAGTTGACACCATCCACACAGAATCAAAACATAAATTTCATCATAATTGTTTTACCTTGTTTATTCTCAATTATTCCACCAGAATTTTCGTTTATTCAAAGAAAGTAAATAAGCTACAACCGTTCCATCTTTTTGGTACTACCTTCACGCTGACACCATTCTCCCAATGAAAACATTTGAACTACCCATTTTATTTTGTGTACCTCGTTTGTTCTATCTCAGCATATTTGTTTGTAAAAAGATAGCTAATGTACAGCAGTTTCAATTTGTATGGGTACAAAACATCACGCTGGCATTACAGTTTCCTCAGAACCCTCTGAAATCGAACTATTTTCTTTACAAAGAGCATATTATTTCGTTCTCCATTATTTCACCAGAACATTCGTTTGTCACAACTTTCGTTTCTCGCAGACTTTTGTTTAAAGTTTGCAGCCTCTTGCATGCACTCCCACTGCGACACGCCGGAGACCAATCAGGAGCTCAGAGCTTCTTGTTCAATAGGGCGGTGCCCGCTGTTAGAATACTTGGTTGGAGACACACCGCGAGCCGACGGTAGGACGGCACCGGATCTCATCATCCAGCGGAGGAAGAACACCGCCACCTCCTGTGACAAAAGTATACACTACACTCATGGAACTAATGACTAGTAGTTGACGTATCGGAAACCGAAGTAATGAATGAATCAATTCCGAGCTCCAATACCAGGACTGCGCTCGCGGACGTCTATCCTCTGTGCCCCTTCGCGCACACCAGGAAAATATCTAGGATGGACAATTCCGGAAATAGGAGGGAAAGTGTACATACTGTGTACATACTACTGGCACATACGGCAGTACATACTATACGATTGATTGATTTTCGTGTTTCCGGGCGCGTCAACTGCTTTAGTTATTAGTCCCGTTAGTGTAGTGCATGTTTTTCTCCGGGAGATGGCGGTGATCTCCCTCCGCTGGTTGAATGAGATCCAGCGCAGACCGTCAGGGTATCAGGAAACTGGACAAAATCTGATCAGATAGGGTCATCGAACCGGAAGGTGAAATTACATTACTTATTTACAGGAATTTAAAAAAATTACGTTTACAGATCAAAACTAATTCATTATACTAATCATTTTGTTAAAAATATTTTCTTTCGATTTTGAAATTTGAATTTGAAATATTACATAACACATCAGCTAATTGCACATTATTCATTTACAATGGGTATGCAACTGCCGATTTGATTTGCAAAATACATTGGAAACCGTTTCCTTCGTTAATTATTAATTTGTTATACTCAAAACCAATTTGAAGCTTCTAAAATCCGATATTTATTAGTATTTCTTGGCTGTGTGTGAGATGTCCTTGGCTCTCTCGGACAGCCAAGAACAATCATTCCAGTCGCGGAAGTCTACGCTCTATGTACTATTTATTGTTTTCTTTTTGCGAAGAACATTCGTGTCATCGGCAAACAGAACTGTTCTTCCATTTATATTATAAGGCTTACGTATATAGAAGATTCATTACGTATAACAGAAGAGGAAGGGCGTGGAAAAGGCCTTGAACCTTGTGGAAACCAAGCTCAGTTTGCAAAGAATTGGAAGATAAGTAAATAATGTCCTTTGCTTCAGTGGTATTTCTTCTCTTTGAGATCGATTAAGATAAAGGTTTATTATATATAAGTTATATAAGTATAATTTAATATAGTTAAAAGTACGATTGTTTAAGGTGAGATTAGCTAATCCACGATTAGAATTAATACCACAGAATTCCATATGCAGGTAATTTTGAGAGCAATATGTTATGATCAGTAACATGAAAAGCTTTCGAAAGACTTAAAATATTCAATGGATGCTTCATTTTTGCGTTCATTGATGTAATAAGATCTTTTTAAAAAGAAAAGGAAAATGGCAGTTTCTGTATTATTTTGATTTTCTAAAACCGTGTTATTGAGTCTGAAAACGCAAACTTACTTTTCTCCCAGAAAAGTTTCCATTCATAGGAAGATCTCTAATATTTTTGAAACTGGCAAAGATAAATTGTGAGTAATTTTGAATTTCATTTTGTTCCCTTTTAAAAGCATTAGCTTAATTTTTGCTGTTTTGAAAATATCTAAAGAAATATTCCAGTGTATAAGAAGCATTGAAAGTATGAGTTAATGGATTTACCTGTGCTGGTGCACAGGTGTTATAAACAATAAGATATTCATCAAAAGTACATAAATATTTATAATTTAGAATACTGACTATTCTGAGAATTTCGTTGGAAGAAGTTCAGGAAATTAATATTGTGTCGAACATTTTTGAGAGTATTATGATGTTGAATTTTGTAGTTAGTCCCTTCGTTAGATCAGCCCCAATTATATAAAGAGATGTTGTTTGAAGAGATTCGCAACTTTTTAGTTACTTGCTTCTCTTTCATTATCCTTAAAAAAAACATTCCGACGAAGTATCAGTGACGTGGTCGTATTTTTATGATATTCCGCATTAGTTTTGTTACTCGCGTTTTAAAACATCCTGATTGTTTTGCTATTTTGCCTGAACTATTACTTTCCTTAAAATTCGTTTATATTCTCGGACGTAGAAATGGAAACGGGGTGGAACATGATGCTTCTCTCATGTTGATTGCATTGTCGTGAGGCAGCATAGCTCAGCGCCATCCTTGGGGAAGCGAGAGGCTCCACTGCCCGAGCACGTTGTCAATGTAACACTGCTCCCGCTAACTGAATATTTTCTGAAGAAACAATGTAATCGCCTAACGTTTAGGGGTCGACACAGAGCAAACAGCGTAGGGCAGTCGTGTCTGTTGCGCCCCGCACCTACGACATGCCTTCTGGGAACACGGGCTACTTCCCGTGAATTTCCCTCTTAATACCTTCAAGTCAGAGGGAGTGTACAAACGTATGCCGAAGCGGCAAGAGCCATGGAATAGTGGCTACATATGAAAAGATTATTTGCCAATGTTTGTTCTATCAAACATTAGAGATTTTAATTATCGGTTACATTTTTACTAATAGCCCAGCTATTTTATGTTTTAATTTAAATTCAGCATGTGTAAATACCTTTTGCCAGAGTGGAAAAATATGTTTGAAGGCGGCTTCTTTCTGTATTTTCGTTTTCTGTTATATTTTATTAAACCATTTAGTTATTTGTAGATGTAGCAATGTGAAATGTTATATTATGAATAAACATCTATGCGTTAATATTTCTCGATTACGGAAGGCAGTTATTTAACAGTTAAACATTTGTTAAAGTCCAAATCTGAACAGAAGGAGTAGATGTTATCATTTGCCCTCTTAAGTAATATTACGAAATCAAAATGCTCGATTCAAACGTTTAATTTATAACAATTGACACTTTAAAACTTAGGTGATGCATTGTACATTTTAATGAACCATTTCTTTGCTTTAGTAGAATTTGGATTTATATTTAGACAATAACTGTCAACTGACGACTTAAAAAGGTTGTCATGGGCCAAATAGTCTGTGATGTACCGACATCCTAGAGCAGTCTGTACAAGCATAGTTTTAAATCTGGTGCCAGTTGCTCGGGACGCAGTGCCCTTTGCTCTACTAAGCGGTTATACGCCCGCGACTTCATGGCCTGGCGCAGGAGGTAAACTGCGTAGCAGTGGGAGCGATGGGAGGTCGTATCATGTAACTTAGCAACTAATTTTTAAATTTCTCTATTTGCAGTCGTGTTGTTCGCTTAGTGGTTGGCAGCAGATCCATGACGCCAGACGGGCATCCACCTACGCTGGCAGGAAGTTAAATTGTCCTCCCTCGTTCGAAAAATCCTGCATTTACTTTCCCTTTATCCTGGGCGGCATTAGGTGCGATCTAGGTCTTTCGCGGATTTGGGTGTGCCCAAACATGAAAGGAGTCAAGATTCTTGTATTTTCCAGCCATTCGTATTTATTATGGAAACATTAAAATTTAATATTTACCCATTACGTCAGATTATGTCTTTAAAATATGTTTCCTTAATATTCGAAAACCTTTATTTTCTACAAATCAAACCACGCAACCGGAAGTCGTAGAAAAAACGTATGCCAAATTAATGTGAAAAAGTGATAATATCACAAGATGTCAGATGTCAAAACATAAGTAGTTCAAATTCAAAATACACAAATAGTATTCTTAATAGGATTCAAAATTCTCTAGTATAAAAATACTGGATGTGTATAAACAAAAAACTGGGAAGTTAAAGAAAGTATGATGATACTCTATTAGGTTTCGCTATTATAACAACTTAGACTCGAGAATTTTAAAGAAAACTGTAAAAATTTTCTTAACAATAGCCACGAACAGTGCTTTTGCTCTACGTTCGCACAAGAGCAAAATAGTAACTCTAGGAAAATCAGAAAGCTCATGAACTTGCGGCCGTGCGGCGTATCAGGACAGGTGCAAAGCCAGCCAAACAAAGCCCTCCAATGCAAGTGTGGTGCCACTGGACGCGCCGTCCGCAGAGCCGACGGACGAGGCTGCGAGTCGAGTCGCGAGGGCAGAGAGCAGGCAGCAGAGAGCGAAGGCGGCTGCCAAAGGTGCGCCGACGCCTCGCGGCCAAAACGCCAGGGGAAGCGGCCCGCGACGGCTGGGAGCGGCGCGAATGAGCAGTGGCAGCACCGGGAATCGATAGCGTGACGCGGAGGCGCAGCCCGCTGCCTCGCCCGGCGCTCGCACACAAACAAATGCACTAATGCCGGCTTCGTACCCAAACGTCGACGCTGCCACCGCCACCGCCACCGCCACCCGCCACCGCCACCGCCACCGCCGTTGCCGGCGTCATCGTCTCTGCCACTGCCCGTATTCCGATGCCGGGGCGCGTGCTGGAGAAGACGGACAGCAGAACGCAGCCGCGGCGGAGGCGGCGCGAAGGCGCCTTGAGCGGAGGCGGGGCGGCGAACGAGCGGCCCGACGAAGAGACCCAGAGGCGCCGCCCGCCGGCTACATCCAGATGAGGCCGTCAGAGCCCAGCTCGTTAGCTGTGGCGCTCGCCGCCGCCCGCGCATCGCTGTGCAGAGCGCTCCCGGAACAGTTGGCGGCGATTCTGTTCGGGGCGGCGCGGGCGCGAGGGGCGAGCGCAGGGCCCAGCGGGCGGGGCAGGGCGCGGCGCGGCGCGACAGGTGTGCGCCGCGGAGCTCGCGTGGGCAGGGTGGATGGGCGCGGGGCGGGGACGGGCGCGAGGAAGGAGCAGGGCAGTGCCTCCGCGCCCCTTATGACGGATAACGATCTGGTGCCGCCGCGCCTGCGCCTATCTTTCGCCTCGCGCGCCCTCTGTCGTAGCCCCCGCTCCTGCACGCCCTCCCACCCCGTCCCGCCTCTTCCCGCCGCCCGCCCTCCGCCTCCGCCGTGACGGCGAGTCCGTGGCCGTATTGAGTCACGGCAACCCTTCGATGGAACACCGCAGGTCAATCCCGAGGTAACGAGGTGGGTGCAGTAACGAGCCGCGCTGTTTCGGCGCTGTGGTCAGCGATGAAGTGCTGCCGCGCCAGGGCGACGCGGCGGGACCTTCGATCGGCAGGGCGCGCCTCGCTGCACGATACTCAAGCTGGCGCCGGTGATGCGATGCGTCGGCGCACGTGTGCGCGCAGACGTCAGACCGTGACTGCACGGGGGCTCGTAAGGAGGATTTCGATAGCGAGACCGGCGAGCCTTTGATCGCGGGCCCTCGTCACCGATTTTTTGTCTCTGTTTTGCGCTCATTAAATTGTGATCCAACATTTCGCCTAAGATAATACATTTCTCTATATATATTGGAGGAAAAACTGATAGATAGTAGAATAAATATATTCATTGTTTCTCGTAAAAGAAAGCTGATTTATTTAAATAAAATACTTTATTTGTGAATTTTCTTACGATCAATTTTGGAATGAAAAAGTCTCGTGATAGCGCTTTATCAAATTTTCTAGATATAAAAAAGTAAAATTATTTAAAAATTGATCCCTCATATATTGACTTAAAATAAATTTTGGCGAATTTTCCCGAAACTCAAAGTTATTTTTTGTATTTAAATAATCACATTTCATTATCAAAACGCACATATCCATTACATGTTAGAAGAACTACTTGAACAAAGAAAATAAAAGTTTAAAATGCGCAAATTTTAAAATTTTTATTCATTTATTTCAAGCCAGGCCAACCTACAGGCTACATGTAGCCTGTCGTAGTAAATATGCGACTGGCCGGACGATTTTATATTATTAACTAGTTGTCCCCAAAATGGTGCTGCACAAAAACAAACAAAATGGTTTTCAAAACGTAGTACGCACTCTGCAGCAGAACATCAAATAAAATACTCTCATGTAAAACTGCAATAAATTCACATTTAAACAAAACAGTCTTCAGGAATACTGAAATAATATAGTCCTGTGGTATATACACACTACAACAGTTCTTTACATACAAGAATATCAAAAATTGTTCTGTAACGCAACACACAATAGAAATATTTAA
>CAXIVR010000668.1:0-17288 GCA_964035755.1 Teleogryllus oceanicus
GGGGTTGGTTTTGGATTGCTCCGGCATTCGACTGGTGATGATAGGAGAAACCACCGATCAGAGCAGCTGACTGCTAGAATTCTCCTCCAGACAGCAAATCTGATCTAGTTGAAAAGTTAGTGTCGAAAATCCTGGCGCCGTCGGGACTCGAACTGGGACTGCAGTGACATCAGTTGATGCCTGAGCCATCTCCCGCGGTATCTTGTCTCGAACCAATCGCCTCGCCTCACTCCACCCCGCTCCTCACGCGTCGCCTAGCTCATCTCTGCCATCCTCACACCGCGTGCTCCTGGCTCGCCCTCACTACCCGCCCCTGCCTCCTGCTCTCACCCCCGCGCCGCCTGACTCTGCCTCTACTCTGACCCCCCCACTCCTGCGCCGACTGACTCTGCTCAGTCAACTTCTACCCACTTTTCTGTTTTTTCCAATGCGCCTCGCCTCGCCATATATACGAGTATATGATGTTTATTTTATCTCGCAACCCCGGAACATCTGTACTTGTGACAATTTGTAGTCGTGTAAATATCTTTAGTTTCACTTCCACTTTCAACACCCTTGGCAGTCACTTGCCTCGGGTTTGGAGTGGAGGATTTCAGAGGAGAAGGAAGAAGCTGTGCGTCGTGGTAGGAAATGACTACACAGACACGAGCTCTAGTTACAATATTTATTTACAGAATATTATACAGTATGTACAGCTCTGGGGTTCCGTTCGCAATCTACCTCCGCGACTCCACGCACCCTGCTCCCATCTCCTGGCTAGTGCATCCTCCACCCAGACGCTTTACCGCCGGTGTCCTGACACCTGGTAGCTACGCACTCGCAGTGTCCAGGAATGCACTACGCCAACGGGCCTGCATGCGTCCGCACGCGAGGCGATCTCTTAACGAACTCCTCCTTCCGGCCGGCTAGCTTCGGCGGTCATGTCCCCACCCCACCCCTAGCTTCTCTGCACGTGTGGTGGCTCTGAGACCACATGGCCAGCAGCTCCCTGACCGCCGGCGGGGGTCAGGCCTTCTGCCCGGCCGACTTAGGTCCGGGTGTTAATGGCTCCCTTTTCAGTTGACAAAAGCTACTAACAGCTTTTGTACTAGCCGACCGGATGCCCATCCCCTCTGCTAAACTTTCTAAAGATGGTCGAACCTGGCCGCCATGTGGTGACGTTACAGACTCCTATATCCTGCGAAATGAATTTTTCCGCAGGTGCCAACCACAGGACAAAAATTCATAGTAACCTGTATTCTGGATTCTACATGGCGTTTTGGCCTACAGGCTAAAGCAATTCTCTATACCTTTACTATTTTTTCTCCTAGCCATTCTAATCTAAAGTCTCGACTGCGAACGACCCCAGATTTTTTCTGTCAGTACAAAGCAAGATTACAATTTCGTATTAGATCTATGTCATACACCTATGTACATTTATATATTATTTTCAATCTTCATTTAACTTATATGATACAATGAATATGCCCTTGAGAAAAACAAAACATATCAACTAAAGCATACATGATTATACATTACAACATCTAACAACAAGACATTATGACATCAATAATTATAACCTTTGAAACAACGATTAAACATGAACCTAAATATAACTTCGACAAAAGAAAAAAACAAAAAACAGTACATATATAAGCACATTTTGATTTATATAATGCAACGTTAAGGACCCCTACAGTGTTCCTTCCGCATCATTGTGATCAGATCAGCCTTCTCAAAACATTCGACTCAATGCGTCGACATTTACATGTTCTTTCCCTTTTATGAATGATTTCAATGTTGTGATTGAATCATTAGTGACCACCTCATTAACCTAGATTTTTCCAGAACAATTACTTAACCATACCAAGGGGTTATGATCAGTCTCAATTTTGATCTTTACTTGCCCGTCTAAATAATATTTCAGTTTCAAGCCCCAAATTATAGCCTACACTCCTTTCCGTTGCACAAAATTTAATTTCGAGTCAGATAATTTCCTACTTATGTACAATATGGGATGTTCATTCCTTCTCATCATTTTGAGCCAGAATTACGCTATTCCACGATCTGATGCATCACTTGCATAATAAATGGTTTGCTGAAATCTGGAGTGTACTAAGATTCACTACATAGGGCGTCCTTAGGGCTTTGAATGCGTCATCACATTCTTGCTGACCAATTTACTTTGCCTCTGGCGTTCCCTCACGCAGTAAATCTGTTAACGGTGCCGCTTTTCTGCAAATCCTGGAATGAACCTTCTATAATATCCTGCGAGCCCTAGAAAGCTCTGACTTGCTTTTTTGATTTGGGAAGGGATACTCTTGATCGGTGAACCTTTGCTTGGACTGGCTCATTACGCCCCCGCCCACAACGTATCCCAAGTACTGCACGGAATTCCTAGCGAATTTACATTTAGTCGCTGGACATGCAGTTTCGCCTTTTGATAATCTGAAATACTTCTTCCAGATGACGGATATGATCTTCCCAGTTATTAAAAATGGCAATGTCATCCATGTAAGGTACAGCAAATGACTACACGAATCTAACAAGGATGCCATCATGCGACTGCACTGGTAAGGTGCGTTCTTAATCCCAAAGGGAAGTCGTAATGGTCGATAAGTTCCGAATTTCGTCTACAAAGCCGCATAACGCTGTGCTCTCGCGTGAGGGCAATTTGCCAATAACACTTTGCCAAATCAAGGATGCTAATGATTTACGCCGCCACTGTCTCTATTCTTTCCTCCATTCTCGGTAAGGGTTACTCTGTCTTAATGCATTGATTCAGACGTCTGTAGTCAATACACGGCCGCGGCTTCTTCCGGTGCTTCTACTAAAATCATCGGTGATGTATAATCTGAATCACCTACTTCAATGATTTTATCCCGTAACATTTTGTAATTTCTTCTTTCAGAATTTCCACTGTCTAGGCGACATACGGTAGGGTGCACTTCTGAAAGTTTGGATTCTGTCCATGATTTCGATATCCATTGTTACCATGTCAGTCAGACCAGGCTTGTCCGAGAATATCTCTCATATTTGAATACTATCTCTTCCAGCCTTCCGAAACTCGGTTCGACATCTGTACCTCGAACATCACTTCTAACTCAAAATCCCTATTTTCTAGTTTCACGGCATATTTGTCCAATTCATCTTCGTCTGGTCTGAACTCGGGTGCCTGTGTTGCTACGCTAACTAATGTATTCCGTCTCTGATGGTACACTTTCAACATGTTCACATGGTATACACGCCTCTTTTTCCCAGGTAACAAAACGAATAATTCTGTTTGATATTTCTAACACCTCGCCGGGCCCGACCCACTGTACCGAAAGTTTCTGGTTCTGTTCGCGCTAACACTAGGACACGATCTCCTACGCAAATGTACGGTGCACTGCCTGCGGTCATACCACACCTTTCTCTTTTCTTGCTCCTTAACTAATTTTTGATGAGCAAGCTCGGCGATCTTTGAGAGTTCACTAATTTAAACACGTATTCGACCACGGAGTTCTCTTCCTCCTCAGTTCCTGCAAGACGCTCATACATTAAAGTGATTGGAGTACGTAAGTTCCTGCCATACACAAGCTCAGCGGGAGTGAATCCAAGCTTTCGTGCACAGTAGTCCTAACGAACAAGATTGCCGGAAGCTGCTTTTCCCATTCCGTGCCCGCTCCAAACATCATAACTTAATGAGTCTATTCATCGTTCGATGTACACGCTCTATTGCATTGGATTGAGGTGGTACGGCGAACTCCTAACTAGCCGAATTCGAATTTCAGTGCGAATTCCGCTGTCAGTATGCTAGTAAGCAGTGCTGATCCATTTGCATCTCTTTGGGAATCGATTCTACTAAATAATTCCGAGAGCATCAATAACCGTAGTAGATCTTAAATCCGTTATCGGATTACCTCGGAAATCGACTAGCTACACAGATGGCAGTCAGGATGAATTTATGCCGTTTGCAGATTCAGAAATGGTCCGCATGCATCTACTTTATTTTGCCAAATATTTCTGAGACAGGCGGTACTAAGGTAAGGTAGCCACGACCTTCTCTCCGACCTTCCCACCTTCTGACAACTATCACAAGATCTGATAAATTTTCCATTTCCTGAACAATTCGGCCAATAAAAGTATTTAGCCATGCTATCCTTGCTCTTAGTGGTGCCTAAGTGTCATTGGCTGTTTCATGACACAACTTAAGGATACTTGATATATTTCCGGTACAACAATCATGTCGAATCTTCTCGCGTTTACTGTGTCGCGATCGAAATAACACTCGATCCTTAATGAAATACGCGTCTTTTCCTCTCTGGTACTCTATTCACGTACGCTTTGTATATTTCCTTCAGGCTATTGTCCCTTTGTTGTTCCGCCGCAAACGTCTCTCTGTCTACGCGGATTAATTCGACAACCTGGAGGTCAAGTTCCGTCTGACTTCCCTCTACGGCTTGCGGTGGCTCTAACCCTTCTGTTTCGTCAGCCCGTCCGGAGAGCTCCTCCGGTCGCTCACCTGACGGCGACTCGGATGCTACGTCCTCCCGAGCCTCGGCCCTGGCTGCGCCGCGCGAGTTACCACGGCCCAACCACTTGCGGCTCTACGTAACCTTTGCGTATTTCATCGAGAGCAGAGCAGTTCTGTTACTCAACAGATAGTAACGATATCATTCTTTTTACTACCGCTGCCTTCTTAACTACGGTTCCAAAGGCCTCTGAACTGTTACCTGCGCGACTGGCAAGTTCCGAGGTTCAGAGTCTAGTGGCTGAAATATCCAAACCGACTCGCCCGTCATGTGCTCATCTTTTACCAGCCGTTCATTACAATATCAAAACTCGCACCAGTGTCTCTCAAAAGTTCCGATCGATTCCGTTAATTAATCCGGAAACCGTGTGGGCGAAATAATTCACGCGCATCTTGGTCGCACATGACCAACCTTCTCCCCGTTTCGTGCACCTGGACAGTCCTGCTTAAGGTGTTGAGTCGAGCCACAAGAGAAACATTTCCGCTTGCTCGGCTGATCGAAATCTATTCTTACTTCACCTTCATCATATGGCTTAGCACTATAGCTTCTCCGAACTCGGGTAATATCTCAACTGGTTCTGCCTTCACGTGCTTTGAAACAAGCTCTTCCATCCTGCCTTTATTTTCATAATAATCTAATTTTTAAAGTCCAACGCAACTGTAAATGTACCCATTCGTCTATAAAATGTTCCTGATCTCGGACGGAACCGCCGCTTCATTTGATCGGTAACAATTAGATCAAGAAGAGCTCAAAGGTAGATATTTGCAATCCCCACCCACTGCTTACAATATGTGCAACTCTCTCGCGTACACGTTCCAGTGGTATGGTCTGCTTCTATGTTTAGTAAATAGTTGTCTAAACTTTTCCGCATTAAACTTATACATTTCTAATAATTTTGCTTTTATCTCGGTATATTCGGTCGCATTTCCCGACCTTCAATCATAAGCCATGAGTTGACTTGGTTCGCAACAACCCCATAAGATTGATTACCAATCTTCTTCCAGTACCTAATTGATTGCCTGTGCTGAATACACTTAAATAAGCAGTGATGTCATCCTTTTGCCTCTAAATTTATCCATTACATGATATAACTTAATGTGTGCTTAGAATTTGCTCTCGTACCTGCTTCGAATTAGTCGTCCAGTCTGCCTCGTTAGCCTCAACTTCCAGTTCAAACTCCTTGCTTCTGTTCCCTTCCCTCTCCCTTCTCTCTTCCTTTCTTCTCGTTCCTCTCCCTTTCTCTTCCCTTCTTCGTTCCCTCTCCTTCTCTTCCCTTTCTTCTCGTTCCCAGGCGAAATATCTTGACAATTATTCGTAATTCTTTAACAAATTCTTCCTCGTAATGAACACTATCTAGAATTATCTGTTTGAGACTGATCACTGTATTCTCTAGTTACAGACTCTCCTAATTCTCTCGACCTGCACAGACAGTCTTTCCGGTACTTTGCTAAAAATGCCATTATGCTCTGATTCTGATCGCTATGAATGCCGAAGGCTACACTTACGTACAGTGTCCTTGATGTCCCTGTATCGGCGTCGGTTGGCTTTGACGTCGTCCTTCCTTCCTGTCCGGGATGGCTTCTCTTCGGTCCGACGATCCAGTCTCTGCCCTTCGATGCCTTTACGATTTAAATAACCCTCGTGCGTTACTACACCGGTGAGCCTCGAAAGTTCATCCAAGTACGATATACGAGTCTATCGAACCGCATACTTCCTCCCAGCCTGGGTACTTATGCCGCTGCATCTATTAAAATTTGTTAACTAATTTTAACACAGCTTCCTTGCCTGGGTTCGTTGACCTGCCACCATTTAAATAACCCGTCTGTGCGTCGTGGAAATGACTACACAGACACGAGCTCTAGTTACAATATTTATTTACAGAATATTATACAGTATGTACAGCTCTGGGTTCCGTTCAATCTACCTCCGCGACTCCAGCACCCTGCTCCCATCTCTGGCTAGTGCATCCTCCACCCAGACGCTTTACCGGCGGTGTCCTGACACCAGTGCTACGCACTCGCAGTGTCCAAGGAATGCACACGCCAACGCGCCGCAGTTGCGTCCGCACGCGAGGCGATCTCTAACGAACTCCTCCTTCCGGCCGGCTAGCTTCTGGCGGTCATAGTCCCACCCCACCCCCTAGCTTCTCTGACGTTGGGTGGCTCTGGACACATGGCCAGCCAGCCTCCCTGACCGCCGGCGGGGTCAGCCTTCTGCCACGCCGACTTGCGTCCCGGGTGTTAAGGCTCCTTTCAGTTGACAAAGCTACTAACAGCTTTTGTACTAGCCGACCGGATGCCCATCCCCTCTGCTAAACTTTCTAAAGATGGTCGAACCTGGCCGCCATGTGGTGACGTTACAAAGCACTGTTCTGACCTTGGACATTCTTCCTCGTTCATAAGGACTCTCCTTCACGAAAGAATAATTGCCAACGTCATTTTTAGGAACCACAATATTTTTATTAATATTTTATTATTTATATAAATAAAAATGAATCTCCGAATGTATGTAAGCCCATAACGTTTGAACGACTGCACCAAAGTAGATAATTCTTGTGTGTGTGTGTGTGTGTGTGTTTGTGTGTGTCTGTGTGTGTTCGTTATTCAGGACAAGGTTTGTATAGAAGAATTTTTTTAAAAAATCGAACAGAACATTTTAAAAAATCTCTTGATATGAAAAGTGAGTGAGTGAATGAGACAGAAGACTGTGAAAGATTTTCAACATATTAAACATTTTATGAAATTATTAAGTGAGGAAATGGAAGAGGAGAAAAGAGATAAAAAAGAGGAGGGAAAAAGGAAAGAGGGGAAAAGTGAGAAAGGTGTAAGAGAGACAGAAAAAGAGAAGGGGAAAGAGAGAGATGTAGAGAGATAGGGGGAAAAAAAGAAAAAGAGGTGGAAAGTGGAAAAGGAAAGAGGGAGAGGAAAAGAAAAGGAAAGGGAGAGAATGATAGAGAGGTGGAACGTAAGAGAGAAGGAAAAAGAAAAAGGGGAGAGGGAGAAAAAAAAGGAAAAAAGGAAGGGGAGGAGAGAAAAGAAGGAAAAAAGAAAGAAAGGACAGGAGAAGGTCTGCCGGGTTCCGCTACTTTTCAATAATTATTAATTTACTAAATATTGGTTAAGGTTCCCTTAAAACCAGCATTGCCGCCGTCTCTGCAGCGACTCTGGCCAAGACGTCACCGGGTTTGAGTCCTGACGGTGGCGGATTTTCGACGCTCGCTACATAGCTTGATGGGATTCAGCCACTGTCTGGAGGAGAATTCTGGCGGCCGGCTGCTCTGGTCGGTAATTTTCCATAGTTAGTAATTTTTCCGATCAACACCATGCGAATGCTGGAACAGTACCCTAACAAATGGACCAAGGACCACCACGTTCTTGCATTCCTCTTTCTTATCCTGTCCTCGCCCCTAACTGACACACACTTACACCAACATGCACTACACTACCATACACGCGGGGAGGCCAGACGGTTTAGCGCTTGGCGTGGAGGGGGGACGGTGCTCCGCTAGGGGAGATCCGGATGAGGCATTCCCGAGCAACACGACATGTACCACCACCTCCAGGCAGAAAAACAAGTTTAAACCTCTCACATGGTCGGAGTTCTCTTTCAATTCCTGCACATATTGAAATTAGAAATATGTATGTACTTTCCCACATGTGATGAACAACATGAACAAGCATAAATTTAAAAAAAGAATATATTTAGGGAACAACCATGGAAAACTGTATTTGTAAGATGATTCTATAATAGTAGAAACATGCAAATGATAACTGGTTAAGTGTTTGCTGAAGAGTAGCAAAGGCGTTATGTTGTCCGAAACGTCTGTGTTCTTTCTTCCTTCGAAGTATTGTCATGCAGAACACACAGTTATCAGTACTCTATTAATTTCATTGCCTGTTTTAGGCACATTGTTCAGGTATTCTCGGATAATTTCTAAATGCGTGCTGTGAAGCTCGAAATAGGTTCTTTTGATTCTCGAAACTGACGATCTATCAGATGGGCGTGGTCTGTGTAGCATACTAAGTAGACACACAAAGCTCTTCTTCCCATTGTTTGGATGTTGCCACCTCAGAGACAGGCGAGTGGCCTTCAAGTGGGAAGTAGGAGAAGGAAAACCGGGGTAGTTGTAAGCAGACACCTCTTAATCAATAGTCCTGCCGCTCCCGAATCTACGACCCCCAAATTAGAATTCAGAAAGGAGACTGCTTTAGAAGTTGTAAAATATAATCAGCTAGTTTCATTCAGGCAAAATATGAATTGAAAATGGAACGTGTAAGATAATACTATAATCCAAAACTAGCTATCGAATAGTTTAATTTAAATGCAGGCAGCATTATGTCAGATTCGTGCTCGTTTTTAAGAGTAAATAAGTCAATTGCGTAAACATACTATAAATTAAATTACATGTCTCGACTTGCGATGAAATATGTGTGTGAAAGAGAGGGACAGAGAGAGGCAGAGTGAGGCAGAGGGGCAGTGAGAGACAGAGGATAGAGAGAGAGAGAGAGAGAGAGAGACCTAAAGTCATACGCAGAGAGAGACAGAGAGAGGGAGAGAGAGAACTATGGCCCTGTTTTCCCTCTCTACCCGAGCATTCGCCCGCCCATGGTGTAAGGTTAAACTGTCAGCTAGTCCGTACCCACGACCTGACTCTTTTGGAACAGTGTCACGACTCATGCGTGGGCGAATAGAAGCAGTTAGTTGTGTGCTATACACGTTGATCTAGTAGAAAGAAATGTTTCTAGCGAAAAGCTCCGACTCCCCGGCTGCAGGGCTTCATTAAAACGCGCATCGCTTCTGACCGCAGGATCGCTGTGAGATTCAAGCGATACAAGGGACGAAGCGAGTGTCTTAGTCCGATTTCCATTTCTTTCCTGTCGATTAATACGCTATAGTTTAAAACTCAATGTTCTGAAATCTAGAAACTATTATATATTTTCTCTAATATTAAAGCAGTTATTTTATTTTGTAATCGCAATCAAAAGAAGAAATTATGCGAAGAGGACTTTTATCTTCCCTCTTTCAGAAACTGCGTTTTGTTTCTAATTAGTATGAGCAAGCGGCATTACTATTGGACATGTTTTTGACATTTCCTAATATCGGAGCACCTTTCTACTTTCCAATTTGGGACCCGCTTGATTTTCAAGACGGCCATGCTAAGACGTGGGCCGTCGCGGCGAGACATGGCTTTGGTTTTGAATTTTGTGCTCTGACAATTGTATGAAAGTTACATATCGCTACTTTTTCAGTGTCTTGTGAAATCAAGGGTTGTTGTTAATGAAGTTGCCTAAATCCGGCTCTGCTTGGAGAATTGAATAAATTCATACATAAAGGGTTATGTATCTTGAAAGCTAATGACAACTTTCAGTATAAAGAATAAGTCATTGCGGGTCTAAAAGACCAAAATGTTCTAGACAATGAGATAAATAAATATTTACTCTGTAATTTTGTTCACCTTCTCTTCAATGCTGAACAGTAGTCGTTACATTCAATTGCGTCATAAGGTGCAGAAGTGCAGAGTGTGTGTGCTTGTGCTGATGGCCAGTCGAATCAGAAATCATATTGCTTAGTTGAGTCATCAGAGAAGAACGAAGGGTTGTAGGCCACGCGACACCCATTTTGAACCAATCATGCTGCACTTCTTATTAGTTTGCAGTTATTAAGTATTGTTTTGCATCTGGACGTCTCTCTAGAAAATTTAGGGGCAGTTATCAGAGAGAAAGTTTTCATCTAGAAATTAAAATAAAATACGGAGAGGTTGGATGGTCGGTAATTAAAAAAAATACGCAGATATAGGTTGCGATGAAGCGAAGATGAGATCAACTACTAGAAGGTTCCTAAAACTAAGATTTTGATATTTATAAAAGAAAGCCCTGCGCCCCCTAAAAATTTCGAATCACAAACATTTTGTAACATATTTATTTAATTTATATGTGGAATATTACTACTCAGACAAAATAATTGAGATAAGGAGTCAGCTTTTCAACATGCGGAGGATCTGTTTGCTATTCGAGGTCTATTGAAAATCCTTTTGGGTGTATTTGCTTCATGGGTCTCTGGCTAATTGCTCTGGTATGTGCCTGAATTGATCTGGGGGAAATCACGGTATCGACTATTCACAGCAAACTACCTCCAGAATTTTGATCCAGACAATGCTCTGCCCTAGCTACAAGCTGGCGCCGAAAAATACATCACCATCTGGAGCTTCAAACCTACGAATTTTGTTTCCGACTTGCAAATACACTTTTATCTGGACCGGATTATTCTGAATCGCGTATAAGATTCACCACTGAATTTAGTTCAAGATTCAACATTCAGGTGTAGACACATTTTTCTCTAGGACCGCGGATAAAATAGTTTGTGTTTCAAAACAAAAATAAGAAAGTTAAATATTCCCTCTTAGTTTATTAAAGGAATTAAATTCTTAAAAAAGTCAACAAAAAATGAAGTTATTCAAGAAAGAGTCCGGAAGTTTCCATGACTGGAGAGATAAAAACAGTAATTTGTTTTCACATCTCCAAATTTTTCAAATACTGTCAGTCTTCACCAACAATGCAATTTCTCCGATAACATTTTGTAGTTCAACTTCATATACATTCTTTACCAGGATGTGCCTAAGCACTCTCTGATTTTTAGATAAAACCGAACGGAAACAGCTATACTTTCTTTTCTTAAAGATGTCGCCTCATCATTGGATCAAAACGAGGCACCTATTGGATTATTTTTAGATCTCTCAAAAGCTTTTGACGTCATTGATCATGGCATTTTACTTTCCAAATTACCTTCATATGGAATTCGTGGTATTGCTCTAGATTGGTTATGTTCGTACCTTAAACAACGATCTCAGAGAGTGGAAATACCTTACTGGAATGATGGAACATTACGTACGCACCTTTCCGACTCTTTGCCCGTTGCATGTGGAGTTCCTCAAGGATCGATTTTAGGCCCTATTCTGTTCCTACTTTACGTAAACGATATGCCCTCGACGATTCGAAACGGAAGAACGGTTCTCTTTGCGGATGATACGAACATCCTTTGCAATAAAGAAACAGTAAATAGTACAATATCAGATGTTTCAAATTGGTTCCGAAATAACAAATTAATAGTGAACGAAAAGAAAACGGTTTTAATGCAGTTTTCCATTTTAAATAAACAATTCTGTGTCCCATTGAAAATGAACTGTGTACCAAGGCATAATATTTGGGAAATACATCTTATAGCTCCCAGACTTTTAGATTACAAAAACGAATTGTACGAATAATAACCAAATCCCACCCACGTGATTCATGTAAGCCTCTCTTCATTAATCACAAGAAAAGGAACATTAATTTTAACAATGATACATAATGCATTATTTACCATTTGGACTGTATAAATGAGTATAATCAACTTGTAACAACTATTGTACTACAGCTTCCGGGTCAATGACCCCCATCTCGATCAGGTTTTTCGTCCAGTTTCCCTGATCCATTGAGCAAATGCTGCCCTTGTTTTGCTTCTGGACATAAATATAAATATAAATGTAACTTCATTTTCTGTGCACGTCTTCTAGAATTCAGTGGGAAATACAATTATTCAAATTATCGTTTCCATGTTGTCGCGGCAGGAAGTAATAAGAGCCAAAATATATTGCTTATTTATCCTTGAAAATAGATTTTATTACATGGGAGTTTCTTTGTTTTTTTTCTCCTTTTCAAAATTCAAAATGTATTGCTTATTTATTTTTGAAAATAGTTTTTATTACATGGGAGTTTTTGTTTTTTTTCTCCGTTTCAAAATTCAAAATGTATTGTTTATTTATTTTTTAAAATAGATTTTACTACATGGGAGTTTTTGTTTTTTTTCTCCCTTTCAAAATTCAAAATTTAAGTAGTATATGACTTGGTGTAGGGATCACAGAATTTTGAAAATGTGCACACAATTCACTTTTCCCCATAGGACGTCATACGCAGTTTTTAACTGCTTTTTTGACGTAAAATAAATAAAAAAAATAAAAAGATTAGAATATTCGGTCTGTCGCCAACGAACCAGGAAAGAGGCATGGTTAAAGTTCATCGGTGAATAACGAATATGAATGAAAATTAATTTGAGCTGAATACCCAAAACTATGAATACTAATTGAAAATCACTTTGAGTAATACTACGAAATTCCTGTGGGGTATATTTTAAAACTCTACTGTTTGGCTATTTACAAGCGGTAAGTGTTAATTTTTTGTTGCAGATCCAATTATCGGTTATCGAAATTCAAAGCAATGAAGCTGCATTTAGTGTTTATAGGAAGTTTCGAGAAGTTAACTAAAAATAAGATAACTTACAAGAGTCGTACGTTTTACTCATGATAAATGGACGGAATTTTTATGGAAGTCATGATTTCTTTCAAAACACTTACATTAATTGCATTAATGATCGTAAAGCTATACTTACAGCTAACAAACTTACATTTTCGACCTGCCTAACGGTTTACAGTGCTTTAATTACATATAAACCCAATTTAAAACCAATTTAAGGTTTTTTTTTTTTAGTTTTTCATAATGACGATTGTCAAACTTTTAATTACACACCTAATATTGAATGACTTTTGCGTTTTGACAAGTTTTACTTCTAAAAGTAATTTCTAGAACTAGATCACTGGGGCACCAAGTATTATAGATTTACATTGCTGAGTAGTTCCAAGTTTCTTAGGTAGAGTTTAAGTATTTTCTGAATGCAAGATGTATAATACAATTCTTCGCTTCTGTGAATAATGCTGGTAAGTCTAAAAAATAGTTTTTCAGGAGAAGGAAATGCCTTACTATCTTAGTTTTAGATTGTTTGAACTAATCTAGTTTTAATAAAAAGTCAATTTAACGTTATGTTAATCGTCGGCTCGTATCGGGCAGGAGGCAAAGAGATGCCGTTTCAAAATGAAAATGTGAACACTGGCATTATTTAATAAAATCACCTTCATTTCAAAACAATTACATAATTTAAAGAAATAAATGTTACTTATAAAATGGGCCAATGATAAGTTTCGGCAATAAAATTGTTCGCAACTACGCGTGATTCAGTTGAGGACCACCGTTCGGAAGATGATTTGAAACACTTATTGATTTACATACATGCATTTATTTGAACTGCAATTGGGTATGACCCGGCGGCAGTTAAATAATAATAATTACAATAATAATAACAATAATAATAAAGGAGTACAGTACAAGCCGAACATGCAATAATCATACTATTATTAATATTAAGTATTATAATACAACTCTGTCATGATATTATAATTCAACTCTGTCATGATATCCAATAATTATATGTCGGTGATGCTAAAATTGAATACGAGCTACATAAGTTTGGCTAAGTTTTTGTGTAATTCATTGATCACGTTCACTACACTTAACTGCACAGCACTGCACTGCACTAATTACACTACACAACACTGTTTTTGCTTTGAATTACACTTACCAGCACTTCACAGCACTTCACCACACTTCACAGTACTTCACCGCACTTCACCGCATTTCACAGCATTTCACCGCACTTCACAGCACTTACTTATTTAATGTCTATTACTCTCAAATTGTTCTAACTTATTTCTAAAGCTTCGGACACTTAGAGGAAAAGCTTTGAAAATTGCTGCGGGTAAATTGTTCCAATCTTTAATTGTTCTGTTACAAAAGGAAAATTTCCCAAGATCTGAATTTTGTTTCCTTGTTCGAATTTTGTGAGTGTGATCGCTTCGGCCGAAATAATTTGGTTTTCCTAGTCTAACATGAATTTCCTTCCAAGCTGGTTGACCTACGTACGATTTATAAAGAGCGCAAAGCCTCGCTCTTGTTCTTCTCGTTTCTAGAGGTTCCCCTGGCTTTTTTACTGCGTTAGTTCTATAGGTAAACTTATTCGCTTTCCTCTGTAATCTGTCTAGATTTTTCCGGTGCGACTTTCTGTATGGATCCCAACATGCCACTCCGCATTCCATGAGAGGGCGAACCAGCAAAAAATATGCTAATTCTTTTGCGTTTGCAGAACTTTTCTTTAGAATTCGCATTACAAAATGCAAGGACTTCCACGTTTTTCTTACTACCTGATTTTTATGCTTCCCACCCTAATTTACTATCTATATGAATGCCTAAGTACCTGCATGATGAGACCCTTGAGATGACGACTTCACCTAAACGATAGTCCGGTTCCTGATAATTTCGTCCCCACCCGAACGTTATTGTTTTGCTTTTCGATCCGTTAATTCCCATGTCATTTTTTTAGCCCAATCACGTACATCTTCTAAATCCTGCTGTAATATTTGTTCGTCAGCGCTACTTTTGATTTTTCGGTATATAACGCAATCGTCTGCCAATAAACGCACCTTTGATTGTATGTTAACATGGAGATTATTTACGTACGCTAAGAAAAGTAATGGCCCTAAAACACCTCCCCTGAAGTGGAATCCCTGAAGTGGAACCCCTGAAGTAACAGTACCCGTAGTCGACAACAGTGTGCCAATTTGAACTTTTTGTTTCCTGTCTCTAAGAAATTCGCTTACCCACTTCACAACTCTAGCGTCAATTCCTGAAGTTAATAATTTCCTGATAAGTATATTATGCGGCACTACGTCGAATGCTTTCGCAAAGTCGATTACGATTGCATCCACCCTCCCACCCGCGTCAACTTCGTCAGCTAGATCTTGAAAAAGAGAAATGATTTGGCTTTCGCACGAATATTTACTTCTAAACCCATGCTGTCCGTGAAAAATCCAGTTCGCTTTTTCCCAATCGCGGCGAATGTACCCGGCTATTAAATCTTCATTATTTTGCATACTACTGATGTGAGAGATACTTGTCTATAATTACAAACTTTCGTTTTATCACCATTTTTTAAAATTGGGACCACTGTAGCTGTCTTCCAATCGTCTGGTAAACTTGCATTATTAATAGAAACATTGAATAATCTTAACAAATACGGCAATACTGCCATTCCACCGAGTTTAATAAAAGCTGTCGAGATCCCGTCTGGTCCGCGTGATTTACCATTTTCCAGTGATTTTATACGTTTGCAGAGTTCCCATGCATGAAGCTTGAACTGTTTTTCTATTGGAAAATAATGAACTTGCTCCTGCGCCCGTTTTGGTTTGAATACCTATACAAAATACTCGTTGAACGCATTTGCTTTCGCTTGGTCGTCGTGCAATGGCGCGTTATCTGCGTCTGGAATTTCCTGAATTTCTTCCTTATTCCCCCGGCGTCTGCGAACATATTTGTAAAAGCCTGACCAAATTTCTTCCTGTCTCCAAAATATTTCTTAAAAATAATTCATGGGCAATTTTCTTTTCTTTTTCTAATTCCCTGTAGTATTTTTTAAAAGTTATCATGTCAGCAATGCTGCGATGTCTCCTATTAAATGCTAGTCTAACTTCTCTCTTTAAACGCCGTATCGCCCCGTTATAATATTCAGGATCAGGACTACTTTTCAGTATTTTGCAAGGAACGAACGTATCTAAAGCTGTTTCTACGATTGTTTTAAAAGCCCCCCATTGTTCCTTCATACCCCCTTCTGTTCTTAGAAAATAGTCATATTTTTCTCTTAAGAAACTATGTAAACCTTCCACGTTTGCTTTTCTATATTGCTTGACTAACGTTCCTTTCATCTTAGGTCGCGTAATTACGTTTGTTTGTACTTCTACCATCACTGTTTTGTGGTCGCTAATCCCCTGAAAGACGTCGCAAGAAAAGAACATTTCTGCAGGGTAAACAAGGAAAATATCCAAAATTGCGCTCTGCCGCGTGGGTTGGTCGACTACCTGCGTTAATCCCTACTCCCACACCAGTCGATTGACGCGCTTTTGAATTTTTCTGTCGCATACCTCCCCTTTCCAGTTAGCGTCGGGAAAGTTTAAGTGGCCAGCGACAAGAACAGAACGACCGTTTCTGTTTTCCACCCTATCACCGATTTCATCTAAAATTTCATAACCGTCGTTTGGCGGCCTGTAACAAGCAACAATTTCCACGGAATTATGTAGTACGTCAATTTCCATTCCTAACATGTCGGGAAATTTTCATTTACAAACCGAACTATTAGAGACTGGAACAGTTTGCCTGCGACAATCTTAGAACCCTTTCCTCAAAGCTTGAGCAACTTTAAAAATAAATTAGTTTTCTAGTTAATTATATATTAGGTTATTGTATCAATGTTAATTTTCCACTGTTACATTAGTAGTATTTCATACAAAGTAAGTTGTTTAATTGTTAGTATAAATATCAGTTGTAGTAGTATTGTTATTATTATCTTTATTATTATTGTTATTATTTTTATATTATTCATGTAGTACAGTGCAGTGCAGTGTAGTGCAGTGTAGTGCAGCGCAGTGTAGTGTTATGAAGTGAAGTGAGTATTTCATACAAAGTAAGTTGTTTAATTGTTAGTATAAATATCAGTTGTAGTGAATGAGAAGAAGAAGGAGTGTGAAAGAAATGCGTCACAGTTAAGTGTTGTGCAGTGAAGTGAAGTGGAGTAAGGTTTGCGTGGTGATTTTATGTACTATTTATTATTATTATTATTATTATTATTATTATTATTATTATTATTATTATTATTTTAATTAACTCCTTTTTTGTAACTTTTTGTTAATGAATATAAGTTTAATGTATGTAAGGTCAAGATATTCTGCCACCAAGTTACTACACTTAATTGCAGAATTAACAATAAATCTAAATTTCAAAGTTGTTACTAAACCAACTATTCCTAACTATTAACGATGTCTTGACGCAGAGAAAAACGCCACCGCCTCTTGTTTCTCTATCTCTTCGATATAATTTATAA
>CAXIVR010000669.1:0-32968 GCA_964035755.1 Teleogryllus oceanicus
GACCCGAGCTCAAGTATGGTTTCTATTGGGAGCCACATATGGCTCATGAGCCCGAGTTGTCGACTCCTGTCCTAAACCAAATGATGATGGTAGCATAAAAATAAGATTTTTGAAAGGTTTCTTAGCCCCCATACCTCCTAATCCTAGTTCTACAGAAAAATACTTTCTCTAAAATGCCAAACACTTTTGCCACTTGCCAAATTTTTAAGAACAGCCCAGCAATAGAAAAAACAGCAACAAATTTTAAATGATTTGTGTTTTGAGATTTTGATATGTTCCAGGGTTCTAAGACACTGTTTGCTTTTTTTTTTTGTTTGGTTGTAGTTTTTAATAATATTTTTTTGTGTTGGGAATTTGGCACTGAGAAAAAAAAGTTAATTAATTAACATTTAATTGTAAAGTTTTAAATTAGTGTAAATTAGTTTCTTATTTTTCATATTTTTTCACTCAGATAAAATTCTGTTAAGTTGACGAAAAAAACAAAATATTTGGCTGTAGAGGGGTGTGGGTAGTAGAATGGACACTCCAAACCTTTCAAAATCTAATTTTATGTTAGAATTATAGTGTAATTTCTCATATATCATTTTGTTTAGGGGAACTTTGTACCATCTTATTTGGGGTTACCCTTTGATCAACTTTATCAAATATTTAAAATTTGAATGTAAAAAAAGTAATTCTACTTCTATTTTGCACTCCCTAGCCTGGTACCATTACTGTAGATTTTTCACTCTCCTAACCTGGTACCAGTACCACACTCCCTAACCTGGTACCTCTTTCTGATGTGGTTGAAAATAATACCTTTGTTTTTTGGGGTCAGTGTCTATTAAAGTCAACATTTTACCATAGGTTAACATCAGCATAGAAGGAAGACAAATGATTAAACCCCTATTTAGCCATTAAAAGTATTTCAAGTCCATTTACATGGTGAGGACCAAATAATGAAAATAACTGAAATTTGAGATAACTTATTTTCAATCTTATATTAATTCAATATTCACACTATACAATTGATAAATTTATTATTTAAACACAATTCAAATGTCTCTATTGAGCAGCTTTGAAAAAAGGTTTTAGAGCCCAAGAGATCCCAAAACTAATTTTTCTTCAAATTGAGGATGTTTTGGCTGTGCAGAACATCTGAGAAAAACTGTTTGTAAGAAAGTTTAAATCAAACAAAGATAAAGTAATTTAACAGTAAATGAAACTGGTTCACTTCATATATCCCAAAATATGTCTCCATAGCACTTCTAACATTACAGTTCATAAACGTTTTGAAATTGATTTTTAGACTTAGACAATCTTTCCCCATGAGAAATGTTTGAAAAGTACTATATCACAGGTTACCAAACAAATCAGATACCAAAGTTGAATGAGCTATTGTATTTCTATTATAAAAATGTGGAAAGTGAATTGCCAAAGTGTGAATGTTAGAATTGGCAGTGAAGCTGTTTTGTATCAGCTAAAAATTAGGGCCCCAAATTCTGTAAAAACAATGAAGTTATGTTGTAATGAATTAAAGACAGAATAAAAGATCACATAGATATGGAGAAAAACCAGTCGAAGGAGAAGTTGGGGAAATAGATGATTATTCACCTGAGTTTCTGAAGAATGAAATGTTGGAGGTTTCTGTAAAAAATTTGGGAGGAATCAAAAAGAATATAAAGGAAAAAATGTGTACAGAAAGAAGTAGGTTTAAAAAAATAGGGCGACCCAAACAATTTAAAAGTGTAGCACCTTTTCTTTTCATGGACCAGAAAATCCAGTCTCATTGAGACCATGATGAACTTAGAAAACAGTTAATATTGAAGAAGCTGCAATAAGATTTAATAAGGAGGTAATACTAATTAAAGGGATTTAATAATAAAGAAATAAGTCAGTAAAAGAAAAATTTATGGACAATAGTACTCTTGCTTGCTGACAAGCAAGAGATACTCTAAAAAACCTATTTAAACTTTTTAAAAAATGGGCGGTTTATAAAAAAAAGGCATAGGACAATATGAAAAGACTTAAAAGTTTTGAAATGTCCAAATCCAAATCTGAAAAATGTTTATCATCAAATGGATTTGAAAGGGCTTTTGAATAGAAGGTTCAAAGGGAAATATTTAAAAAACCAAACTGAAAAAAGAATGTGGTTGAATGAGTAAAATAAAAAAACATCAAGAAATTAGCATAAATAATTCATTTGATTTGATTATTTTAAAGGGGAAAGCAATGGATTGTTTTAATGTGTCATTGAGGGGAAGCATTTAAATTGAAATGAAACTTATTTTATTTGAATGCGGTTTATCAAGGTTCCACTTATCCCTAACTGAAAGATACTTGTTTGTCAGTTGTACAGGGTTTCAATTTTGATTTTAATTTATTTTGAAAAAAATCTGTAAAAAACTTTTTATTTGAATAGCTGGAAGACATATGAGAGAGAATTATTGAGTGCACATGTTTTCTAGGGTCTCCAGAATCCCTATCCCTCCCATTTATCACATTACAAAGTTGAATGATGAATAAAAGTACCAACAAAGTAAACAACATTTCTTTGCAATATTTGAAAACTACAATTGTTTCCTTTAGTAGGTTCCTAAATGTATTTCTTAAGACTATTTCTGTCTTAGTTAAATACTTTTGTTTACAAACAATTATGGGATTTTCAAATCTAATGTCATGATAGAGAATGTAAATAATTTTTGTTAATTACTTGATAATAATCCAAGTATTGAGATTATAATTTCATTTGAAATAATTTTTTTGGGAATACTTCTTAATTTTCACAGTTCATTTAACAAAAATAAATCAATATAGTTCAGATTATTCTTATCATTTTAAACTTTATTAAGTATTTGAATATTTTATCCCTACATTCCTAATTCTGCATATCCATGTACTTTTCATAATATTGTCATGCGTCATACCTTTCATAGGGTTGATATTAAGTACACATTCATTCACTTTCACTTTACTTTTCTGATAAAGGGAACACCCCACTTTTTAAATTACAGTTTTTTGTTCCATTCATACTTTTAAAATTTAAATTTTTTTATTTTATTTAGTTAGAAATCATTTTTATTTTAACTCTGCATCTCTCTGAAAAAATTGCTGTTTTGAAAATAAAATTTAAAAAATTGTAGCATTTCACTGTTTTGTGCACTGTATATACAAAGCAATACATGTACTGTACAGGAAGTGATGTGATACCAACAGAAAATTGAGTTCGAGATATAAATGGATGTACATGCTTTGGGGACCCCTGATATAGAGATTTTGTTTTCACAATGTCTGTCTGTCCATTTGTCATCAAACACTGCACTTGATTGAATTGCTTGACATCCTCCTCGTGATCCACTTGAGATCCTCCTTTTTGCTCGCTTGAGATCCTCCACTTGAATGCTGGAGAATCTGCATTTGATTGACTTGCTGGAGATTCTCCACTTAATCGACTTGCTTGAGATCCTCAACTTCCATCATCCTAAGATCCACCTATTTTTTAATCAACTTGTTGGGATTCTCCTTTGATTGATTTTCTTGAGATCCACCAAAAATTTGCTTGAGACACACCACATGATCAGTTTGATGGGAATCCTATACTTGATCCATTCTTGATGCTCCTACTCGCCGATATTCCTGAAGAACACCACTTCAACGATTGCTTGAGATCCTCTCTTGTCAACTTCTTTGAGATCCACCATTCAATCATCTACCTTCAGATCTCCTTAATCTACTTTTTGAGATCCTCCTCTTGATTGGGTTGTTTGAGATCCCCTACTCGATTGATTTGCTTAGGTTCTCTACTGGATCGTTTTCCCTTGAGACCCAAATTCAATCAACTGGATTCCGATACTCCATTTTGCTTGAGATCTACTCCATGATTTGATTGAGATCTTGATCGACTGGCGAGGAACTCTATTTGATCGACTGGCGATATCCTCTACTTTGCCGGCTTTGCTTGGGACCCTCTACGTGATCAACTTTCTTCAGAACCATTACTCAATCCTTTTGGGCGAGTTGTAACATATGATCGACTTACGTACCACACGCTCCACCGCGTAATTGACTTGGAGATCTTTGATTTACTTTCTTGAGATTCGCCACTTGAACGATTTCCATGATATCCACCACATGACGAATTTGAAGGAGATTCTCCAATATATCAGCTTGCGGGAGATCCGTCATATAATCGGCATGATGGAATCCTCTCTTGATCTATTTGCTCGGAATCTTCCAGTTGATCGGATTGTTGGGATTCACTAATGAATGACTTGATGGAGATTCTTAACAATCGACTTGCTTGAGATCCTCTACGATCGACTTTCTTCAGAGCTACTTATCAATCGATTTGCTTGAGTCCTACCAGATCGACTTTTTAAAAAATTCACCATTTGATCAATTGGAATCTTCTGAATCAACTTTTTTGAGCCACTACTAAACGATTTGCTTGAGATCCACCACATGATCGTCTTGCTGGACATTCTCTATTTGATCGACTTTCTTGAGATCTACCATTTAATCGATTTATTTGAGTTCCTACCATTTAAACGACTTGTTTTAGACCTGTTGATAGTCTTCCTTGTGATTCACCATTCAATCGATTTCAGAGCCTCAACATCGATTTGGCTTCAGATATGGTATTTAATCGACTTCGTTTAGATCCACCACTTATAATCGATTTCCGAGATTTGATCCACCACTTGATTGTCTTGTTTTTGATCCACTATTTAATCGACTGGCTTCGATCCATTTGGTCAATTTTTTGAAGATCCTTTACTGGATCGGCATTCTGAATCCTCTTTTTGATTCGCTAGCCAGAGATCCTCCATTTAATCATATTGCTTGATACCCTTGACTGATGGACATGCGAATTATCCACTTGATTTATTGGCCCGCTGAAATCTATTTCATCGACTGACCAAAGATCCTTCACTAATTCGTTTTGCTTGAGATTCTACAGTTGATTAATTAGCTTGAGATTCTCTATTCGATTGATTACCTTGAAATCCTTCTCTTGATCCACTTACTGGAAACTTGATCTTCCACTTTTTTTAAATTTGTTGCGTCTGCCATGTTGACGCAACGCGTCTCCAAGCCCGTTAAGTGGCGTTGAGCGCTTTGCGCTGGGGAGTAATCCTCCATTACATTGCGCAACTGTGGAGTAATCCTCCATTAACTTTCTTTGTGTTGCGTCACTCGCAGTCAGTTATCACTTGATCGACTTTCTTGAGATTCACCATTTAATCACTGATTGAATGCTCCCGAACGACTTTCTGAAATTCTCCCGATACATTTTGAGATCGTCTTGATCGACTTGCTTGAGTCTTCCATGATCCACTTCTGAGGTCCTCCATTTGATTACTTTTTTAAAAATCCTTCAGATCTACTTACTTAATTTTTTCCCAAATTTAAATTTGGGCTTGCTTGAGTACTGTCTGATCTACTTTGTTGAGATCTACCATTCAATCGACTGACTCCATTTGATTATCTTTTACGTAGGGTCACCCCTAATAATTTAGTGAAATCCTTGAATCCATTATTAATCTCATTAGTTTCTGCATATTCATATACTAAGGGGGTAAGTTGCTTTCTAGAGATTCCATCTTGTAACTAGGTTCCATGTCATAGTTTGATGACTATTTTCCTGTTCTTCTGAGAATTCTCTCGTAAACTCCCCAGTAATGTTGGAACATTTCCCAAAAAATAATTTTCAAAATATTTATTAAATTAGCAATGTTATATTTTATACTTACAGCGTTCAGCCGTCTCTTGCAAGTACATTCTTTGACACCGAATGAAGCGACAACGTACTCTGTTCTCTAGGTGCCAATGATATTTTCTCTCAATTCCCACGATTTGCTAAGCAGTTTTGCAATAAAAGTGAGTTTATAATTTTGGGATTGTCTTCAATATCACTGAAATTTAATATCATTTTAAACGAAAACATTTAAAAGAGAAAATATTAAATTCTGACTTTTAATATAAAGTTGTTTAAAGATGTCCAAATATACGTCCCACGAGGTCAGGTTAAAAATAGGAAAATTAGCGGTGAAACATATATACAAAAATAACTTTTTTTGTTGCACAAGGCTACCGGATCCCTTTCAATATTTTTAGGTGTGTCTGCCCCTATTACCTCTTTGCGAAAGGGGTGAGCAAATGATCCTTTGGTGACTGGCCGTAGATTTTTGAAATGTCATGTATTTTTTAAAATACGATTTGCAGCTGTTTAACTTCTTTTTAAGGCGTGTGATAAGTTGTGGTAGATTGTTTTCTACTGAAGTGGACACGCTTACTTCCACTGAAGTGGACATGCTTACGTTCATCGTAGTGGACTTTGCTTACGTCCACCACAGTGGACATGCGTAAAGTGGTCAGCAACATTGGGTTGCATGACCGAAGAACGTGAGTTGAAATCCCAGCTGTTTGCGCCCCCTATGCAACGGTGATGTGTCAGCAGGGCAGCCGCTGTCGGCGACGGGCTGAGGGCTGGGGCCGGGGCCCCCGACGGGGCATCTGCGGGCGCGTGGACCAGCGGGTCTGCTGCGCGAGGGATGTGCGACTGGGTGGAGCCGGCCAGCTTCCTGTGCGAGCGTCCGCCCTGGCGAGGCCCTGGTAGCGTCGCGGCGTCCCCTCCGCCTCCAGCCGCCGTCGCCGTCGGCTACGCCCCCGGACGGCTACGCGCCGGTGCCCCGCACGGCGGCGCTCGCTCGGCCTACAAGCTGCACGTGCGCCCGGCCACGTGGTGGGCGGCGTCCGCCACGTGCGCGCCTCGCCGTGCTCAACGCGGAGGCCGAGTCGTACGTGGTGCGCGAGCTGGTGCGCCGCGCCCAGGCCGAGGCGAGGCGTGCGTCTGCCCTACGTGTACGTGGGCGTGTCGGCGCGCCTTCACTTCGTCGACGTGCTCGGTACGTAGGGACTGGGGATCTTTCTACAGTGGCAAATTCAATATGTAGTTGCGTGCCCGTGCGAGAACTTTCGCACGGCAAACCCCAACATCTTCCCCACTTTCCCCATTTCTATATTAAGCCTGCATCTTTTTCTTGAAGACCTTCATCCTCCATCACTTGTTCTACACATATTCCTTGTAATTTATAACAATACAATACAACCTTGTCAATACAAACCATTCTTATTTAGATTACCGAAGAGAGAGGTACACTCGTGCAATTTAATCATCTAAAATATCAAGCAATTAGTTTAATTTCACATAGAGTTGCAGCTTCTACGGGCTCTGAAGAGTGGGTAGACTCGGGGAAGTCTAACCAGCAAAAAGTAATAGAATGTTGAATATCATCTTACCCTGTAGATTGCGGTATGATGACAATTTCTTTGCGGCCTTTGGCCTAAAAATTTGACTTTTTAGTCCCCAGAACGCTTTGTTTAGGATATATTTAACAAAATATATTAAAAAATTCTGAAGGTGTTGCAGGATGCATTTGACGTGAATATTCAGAGGCGTTCTTTTAAAACAAATCTTCATAATTTCAAAGTCAGAGTGCAATTGCCCCGTCTACAAAAAATTTCCCTCTTTATTTAGAGAGCTCAAAGATTGGTGGCATCTGAGAGACAAAATGTGCGTATTCTGCTGAAATAATATTGGAGGCATATGAAGAAGTCAGGGAATTCCAGTTGTGACCTTCTAAATAGTTTGGAAGTCGTAGTTTTTAATTGAAATTAAATGTTTATTTAATTAAATTTTTAAGTGAAATAAAAATAATGTAGGAATATTTTCATAATGAGAATACTGCTTCATATCTAATGATATAAATGTGTAGTAATTACTTTGAATAAATTTATTACAACTCCAGAATGTTGGCTTTGGGGGGGAAGGTACGGCCTTCGTGCCTCCCCTGAATCCGCCACTATTCATCCTAGGTGTTTGATATCCCCTGCTGAAAAAGAATTATTTTCTCTCTGCTGGAACAATCCCATCTCCTATGATTTTGAACTTTGATGAGAACTTTGAAATATTAAAAATCAAGTAATTTGAAAAGAAAACGTTTGCAAGTCATTCTT
Source organism: Teleogryllus oceanicus (assembly GCA_964035755.1). NCBI lineage: Eukaryota > Metazoa > Arthropoda > Insecta > Orthoptera > Gryllidae > Teleogryllus > Teleogryllus oceanicus. Next base: position 7,999 of record CAXIVR010000669.1, read on the forward strand.
AGGATTTATCTATACAATAGAATGAGTGACTTGAAATAAATGACGGGGAAACGATCAATCATCGAAAATATTACAAGTGAAATTAATGAAACTTTATTCATAGTTATTAGTCAAAACATTAAAATTTCGAGTTTAAGTTAGTCGTTACCGATTGAAAGATTTGTATGTTCACTTGCTGATTTTTTTTGAATGTATCAAAGGTCTAAGAGGTTCTGAATTTCGGCATTTTCAAAATTAAATACGTATAAGGTTCAGAGAAAACAATATAAAATACTTATCTTATATTTATTTGAAGAAAAAACAAACAAGAATTTTAAAGGTGTCACGAATACTTCGAAACGATTTTGGAGAGAGAAAATATCTCTACGAGACACGGCGTGATAATATTTTTATATTTTATTTCATATTTATAATATATTTAATCTTTCAATGCATTTTCAAAACCGTCACTATTGCAGAAATAAAAACCTTAACTTTTCACGAATTATAATTTCCTTACCTCATGTTAATATTTTCAAAACTTTACAAGAAATGTGTATTACTAGTGGCCTATAAGCCATAAGCCATTTAGCACTACAAATGAATTAAATTAATGAACGATTTTAATATAATGTTTTTGCAGGTCGACTTCTGTCACAAGGGCGTTACGACCTTTGGGCCACAGGTTATCCAGCTTTCAAGAACTGCGTTGCAGTCAATCACAATGGCACTCTTTGGGTAACCCAATGCTGGGCGAAATATCCGTTTTTGTGCGAATATGACTCTTCTTAATTTTCTTGGTGAACATAATGGACATTGTCCTTTGTGTTTCTTTGCTGCTATTATACATCGTAAACATTTTGAAAAACAAAGAAAACAATAAACTTTTAAATACAATATACGTTTATCATTTCTTAGATGTATTGTAACTAGTTCTTGCAGCAGCAAAAATTGTCTCCAAAACCTGAAAGATGGTTTTCCAAAAATAACACGCACGCTGCTAAAGAACAGTAAACAAAATACGCAATACTGCAATAAGTTAAACTATCGTAGCCGTGCGAGAACTCCCCATGTTATCCCCAGCCTAATTTTTCCTATGTGTGTCGTGAATCTGACACATCGGAATATGTGGTCCGCTTCCATCGTAGTTCTCTGACAATTGGGTACTCAACACTTGTAGACCACGGCGAAACGTTAAATGAATGGTAGCACCACACGCATAATGAACAATCTTCAATGGCATCAAGCAACATTAATAGCTGGCCTTATCGTTGCCTCGAGAGCAAATCTTTAATTAATAATTATCCCAATAAACCTAGTTAGTCTGCCCAAACCACGGTGTTAATAGAAAACGTAAGTATAAGATGGGGAAATCTGGGGGTGTAGAGGAACCTGTAGATTACGATGTGATGAACTTTATTTTAGGCCATTAGCCACAAAAGTTTACTTAGTAAGTCCCTAGAACGGTTTGTTGAGGAGCTATTGCACGATATAACTGGCCGAGTGTTGCGGGTTGACTTTGCCATGAATATTTAAACGCGTGTTTTTAAACAAATCCTTCCATTTTTTTTAAATGCAATTACAATTCGTCACGTCCCGAGAAATTCTCTTTCTTTAGAACCTATTTATAAAGTTTGGGTTGCGTGTGAGAGCCGCAAAAGGAATGTATAATACTGAAATAGTATAGGAACGATATTTTAACAAAACAGTCTTCAGAAATACAGCAATAGCATAAAAATTTTTTATATACTGTACAACAGTTCTTTACATAGCAAGAATGTATACTTTTTTTTTGTAAAACAGTTCAAAATATAAAAAAGCGAGCGGGATCTTTTTCGAAACCTTCCTGTTGTAGCTAACAAGAAAGGCGTCTTTCTCGTTAGCCAGCTTCCTGTGGAAACATCAGCTGCGTTGTAACAGTTACGCACTGTGTACGTATAGTATGAGATTAGACGTAATTACGATACGAAATATTAGCATTTTTCAATGAAAATCAAAATTTGTTTATTGTGTTCGGATTTCGAGTTCTAAGTTTCTAAAGAAATCATAAACAACTTTCACACGGTGTCCTAATGGTGCATATTTTCGTTTAAATTTCAGCACAAAAATGTGTATTATAGTTATCAAATTACCAAAATTAAACATTTTCAAAATTGGTTACCAATTCACAAATTATTTATCAAATTCATTAAATTTGCCGAAAAAGACTTAGGATAAAAAATATCATTACCATTAAATTCGTTATAAAATTTCGAGTTAGGACGCTACTTTTCAGAACAATCGATTTCCGGCCGAAATTTGAAAAATTCAACAGGGAAGCTGGATTAAATGTTGCGATTTTGGCCCGAAATCAGGATTATTTTTAAATGCTCATATCTTCTAAAGTTTCAATTTTAGTTCTTAAAGCACGCTGCTTTCATCGCATTCCAGCTTTTAGAAACACTCTTGTTTACTTCATTCGGACAAAATAGGGCTTTCCCGACGCCTTTTTGTTCGGGATATTTTCAAAATTTTTCCCAAAACTGTCATCTTTTAATGGCTGTATCTCTAAACTATTCGCTCTACGACCTGCCATTTCCTGCAGATGAGAGTACTGTTCTCTTTGTTTTGGTTTTGATGGCTGGTACTTTGAGCATGGAGGACATAAATAAACGGCGACAATATAGACTGCATTTTGGTCTAAAGTGGCGTATTTTCGAAAATTTTTTGAAATTTCCGAAAACGAAGACTTGGATAGACAAATGGTCATTTACCATTGAATTCGGCATAAATATTCAAGTTAGGACGCTACTTTTCAGAAGAATCGATTTCCCGGGCGAATTCTAAAAATTTAAACAAGGGGTCGATTAAAGTTTGGATTTTGGCCCCAAATCAGGATAATCTTCAAATGCTCATATCTTCATAACTAGTTCAATTTTGCAAATCTGAAAGCACAGGCGGTTTTAGCACATTATTAGCTTTCGAACAACTTTTGTTTACTTCATTCGAAAGCAAAGTGGCTTCCCGACGCTTTTTGCTTCGGTATATTTTTCAACATTTTTCAACACTGTCATCTTTGACTGGCTATCTCCCAAACTATTCGCTCTACGACGCTGGTTTGCACTGTAGATGACAGTACTGTTCTCTTTTCTTTTGGTTGATGACCGGTCCTTTGAACCGGATGACATAAATAAACGGGGACAATATATACTGCGTTTTGGTCTAAAATTGCGTATTTTCGATCGTTTTTTGCAAATTTTCCGAAACAGAAGACTTGGATAGAAAAATGATCATTACCATTAATTTGTTTTAAAATTTCGAGTTAGGAGACTACTTTTCAGAAGAAGCGATTTCGGCCGAATGAAAAATTCAACAGGGGTCGATAAAATTTGCCATTTTGGCCCGAAATCAAGGATTATCTTTAAATGCTCATATCGTCTAAACTAATTCGACGTTTGCAATTCTGAAAGCACAGTCGATTTTAGCGTATTGTCAGCTTTCAGAAAAACCCTCGTTTACTTCATTCGGACAAAAAACGAGGCTTCCAGACGCTTTTTTGTTTCAGTAAATTTTTTCAACATTTTACAACACTGTCATCTTTGACTGGCTGTATCTCCTAAACTATTCGCTCTACGACGGTTCGACCAATTCACAAATTTCCTATCAAATTCATTAGACGAGTTACACAGTTCCAGTAAAAAAAGTAAAAATAGTATAACAGTAAAAAACAGTAACAGTAACAGTACTCAGTAAAAACGTCAATGGAATTAAACGCATGGAAAATCAAAGGACGTGGAGTGACAGAATAATCACCGGGGTGTTCTCATTAAAAGCGTCAATCAAAAATCTTAGATTTTTAAGTCATACTCATATAATGTGTGGTAGAAATATCCTCGTGAGTAAACAGCTATTTTTTTTGAAATCCCTGTGCGTTATTTCGCACTGACAGTATGTTGGTTCAGCTTCGAACAGCTTTGGAAGATTTCCCAAAGCCAGCAAAAACACCAAAATACTTTTCTCTATTCTAAACTCAAATACTATCTCTGTAATCTCGAGCAAAGGGGATATTCAGCTGAGATGCAAACTTCAGCAATAGAGATATTGACACTAATTCTTTTCATGTAACTATCAATTTTCAGTGTATATTGTGGATTTGCGTGAATTTTGAATCAGTGTATTTGCGTGAATTTGCCTTAATCCATTAATATGAAATAACTTATTTGTATTCCGTTCTTGATAACAAAAGAAATGGATCGCAAATTTCTTAAGTTCTACATCAACTGCTCGCAAGGACGACACGTCACATAGCCACAAATCTCTGCTCTGATGTCTACTCTCATTTACACAGCGATGTGCATTGTCACTACAAGCGCTGACATCTTAATGCGTGCGTTATGAACCGGCGAGAAATGAATGTTCCATTTTTTAAATTTTTTTTAAAATTAGTGTTAAAAATGAATGTTCCATTTTAAAAAACCTAGTTGTTCCAATATCTTCAAAATAAAAATACCGTTAAATGGATACAACTGATGAGCACATAATCCTGAATCATTTGATGTAAATTTTATCTCAAATCTGGAACCGTTTAGAAAATTATCGAGGTAGACATTATTGAGCAACTTGTGTATGTAGTACTTAGGTCATGATACAATTGTTTTTCACATATCGGGTGATTTTCGAAACATGAATTATAATCATTTTAAAATGCTCCTTGTTTCTCTTGAAATCTCTTGAATATAAAAAAAAAAAGGTTGTACAAGACAGAGCTTGGAAAATTCCTCTTTTCCTACATCACTAAAAATACTGCTGTGAGTTTGTCGTTTTACTTTTGCCAACTTCTTGCTATAGATATTCCTTAGTGAGTTTTTTAGCAGTATCACGGCACCAAACTATTTATAATTTCTCTGTGCCTATGAACTAATACCTTCTGAAATGATAATAATAGAGATAAATTAATTTAATTATAGTAATAAATTAAATTATAATAATAAAGATAAATTTCAAAAATTTATTTCTTTTTGAACACTATATGAATTTGGCGTCAAAATTCACTGACAAAATTGCTTCAAATTCAATTATGTTTTCCCGTCTATGCAATTTTTTCAGCCTAATACAATACAAGCTGAAAAAATAAAACATGCGAAACACGTTTCTCGTTGTATCTCTGCAACAGATTACCCCTTGGAGGCTGATTTTTTGTGAATCTACGTCATTTTACATTCTCTTTCATACGAGCATCGCGATTATGGATTTGGTTTGGGGGCACTTTTCACCTGCTTATTCGGTGATACCCTTTAAACTTTTTTGGGTTTTTAATGGAATTGTATATTTTTATCGCCAGCAATTGATGGATCATGAAAAGAGGAATACATTGATATATCGTATGTTAATATTTTGATTGTAATTTGAGTGTAAAATTATACTTTCTGACATATGATTTTAAATTAAATGGACAATATTTCCTTGAATGACTTTGTGTAAATGGTCATGGCCATGTGGCTGGATTGCACTCCACCACGTACTTAAAATCAGAAACGTTGATGTATAATTTGTGTGTGTGTGTGTATATAAACTTTTATTATTAATAGGCGAGCTTTAATTGTTTATTTTATATTCTTTTTTGTAAATTTTTTGTCCTTTCTTCTTTTATCAACAATGTGAAAATCATGTTGGGTTTATAATGTTGAACTAGTTTTAGAATTAAATTTTCAGTTATACCTGATGAGGGAGACGAAACAGTCTCCGAAACGTCGTCTGAATGCGTAAATTAAATCAAATTAATGATTAAAAATTTTTGAAAAATTTCTTGTTTCCCCAAATTAAAAAAAATATAACAACATTTAAATAGAATTATATTTGACAACGAATTTAAAAATTAATCTTAATAATAACAATATTTCGTGTAGGAGCCGTTCCCTTAGGGGAAAGTAGCCTTCGCGACGCCCAGGCTGTTTCGGGCGGCGGCGCGGTCGCGTCGCGAAGGGCATCTTCCCCAAAGACAGTTGCAAGCGCTGCTACTGGAAATATTGCTTGTTTAATTTAAAATCATATATCAAATATAGTTTTTTCTAAAAAATTATTAAAACATTAACATACCATTAACACCATTGCTTTCCTCTTTTTATGATTTATCTATTGCAAGCCAGAAAAGTATACGGTTCCATTTAAAAAATCAAAGATATCTAAAATCCTAAATTATCCCTACACCATATTAATTGTCCCATGATTATGTTTTGTTGAGCGAAACTGCATTTCGATATTGGGGAAACCCTTTAGAAGTCTGGGGTGCCCATAGTTGGTGGGACTCCTGTATCAGAGAGTATACTATCTTCTTTCCCCTTTCCCCTTGAAATTATGTTTTCCATTGCCAAAAGAACGAACCTTAAACTTTAAAGTCTCTTTAATTTTTTGCATACGTAGTATTGTGGTAGGTCTATTTCCTAATTGTTAGAATTCTGTATGTTAATATAGGAATTTCTCATAACGTCATCTCAGAACTACGTTGTTTCTGTTTTACTTTTCATTTAAGTATAGGAAAGTTATGAAAATAAAATGAAATATGAAATAAGTCATTAAATAAAAATTTCAGGTTCCTGATTTTCCAGTTGAAACATGTCGGGAAGTAGTTCCCTTTGGGCCCTAAAAAAAGAAGTTCTCTCAACAGCTATTCAGTTTTCAAGTTTATTCTGAACTAAAATGATACACAAGAATTTTTAAAATTTATTCTACATTTAATTTATTTTTTTTATTTATAATATAGATTCTGCTGAAGTCATGTCATTGGAAGTGTGCTTCTTGACAGTGTTTATTAAATAAAACATGGAGAAATTAATTACATTTTCCACTCGGCAAATTCTTGAGACTCTAGAGTTATTAAAAGCATTTGCTGAATAAGTATGAAATATAATTTCCTCGTTTATTATTTTAGTTCATTTATTCAAGTATCATTTTAAATCAAAATAATTATGCGAAACAACATTCATGTATTAAATATGTTTGTTTACAATTGTTTTGAGCATTTATATACACTCGTACATTCCCGATTCATATTTTCAAAATAAAATAAGAATTTTAAAAGCAAAATGTTGTAAATGTATTATTTTTTGGTTTACTCTTGAAGACGAACTAAGTTCATAAGACAATTTTTTTTTTAATGCAGTGTTTGTCATTGGAAGCAATGTGCACAATGAGATACGAGTGTACGTCATTCCTACAAGAAATATCTTTAGGATTCTGACAATTATTATACATTGTGATTCATTCCTCGTTGCTAATACGCCGATACCTTATCTCATATGCAATGTACTGACTGAACTTGTCAAAATTGGATATTGTTCGTCGTTAGTTTTGTAAACAATTAACGTTAAACTTTGGACTATGCGCTTGTGTTCGTGTAACACGGGAAATGGTAAATGAGCGAGCGGCTTCACCTCGCATTTGGGCTCGCCACTTCTGTAGAAAACTCAATTGCTAATTATATCCGAGAAGCCCAGGAAGCGAGCACAAAGTACCTAGGTATATAGCGTGCGAGGTCAACGCATCACAGCATCACAGCTCCTCGTCTGGTAAACAATTTATCCGGAGAGATTACGACTTTTCCAATTCCAGCGGGTGCAGCATTGGCGCAGTAGAGACTTTTTAACGTCGTTTCAATTCTCTAGACATTTCCTGCGTAAATGCAAAGAAAAGCAGCCTCTATATTTTTGCGCATTGAAAGCGTGGCGGCAGAAATAAAGTGCGACCTCCCACGAAGGTCGTGCGGCACAGATGCCTTTTCTGAGTTCATGTAAAAGGTCTTTATGAACGCTTGTAAAGTCCCTGTTACACGCGAAAAAAAGTAAATTTTGGCTGATTGCAAATACAATAACTACCATAAATAAAACTTTGATAATTTTTTTAACACGCCGTGCGCGAAACGCTGTTTCTCGTGCTTGTTTCCGTGTCCCAAAAAAGGTATTTTTTTTAGTCATAAACATTTTCGAAGTGTGTGCGAAATATCCTAATGATTCGCAATTGTCTTTCGTCTTGACAACATATTTGTTCATTAGTTACAAAATAGTGTTACGACATTGACTGGAATCCATTTACTTTAGTACATATAAAGTATTTTAGGTTGTTTGCAATTTAACTGATATTCCTATACATGACGCATTGCTCTTCACTCTGGCGTGCTAAAAAATTGTATACGCAACACGGGCGCGACTTGATTCCCGCACTCGTCTCGTTTTCGCTACGCTGGGACGACGAACTCGACTCTCAGAACCACCTGTTTCGCGCCTTTGTTACGTTACGACTATCTCTTTCTTATTGCATATTCGTAAGATAAGTAGAACCCCAAAAATAGCAACAGGGGAACACTGTAATATTGGAGATACCTTTTTTGAAAAAAAAGACGAATGAGAGAAAAAATTTTTTTTTCGAAATTCTTAATAGGGTTTGCACGATTTCCTTTGCATTCATAAGTAACTTTGTGTACTCTGTCACCGGGTCCAGTATAAGCGACGAGGACTGAATCATCCTGTATGTTGCTAAAGTTTATTGATATTAGTGTTTTCTTACCTGTTTTGGAACATGGAAAAAGTAAATAAAAAGCAAATTCATTTAGCTTATTATCTGTCGGATAAGCACTATTCTTTTAATTTTCAACATTATGTAACTTGAATGGCACATTTGCAAAAAAATGTTCTCCATACTAGAAAACAGAAAGAATGGTAGAATTACTAATCGAATTTTGGGGTAAATGAGAGGTTAGTATCTCTGCCAGCCGAAGTGTATTTTCATGAAATAAGAAAACATAACCGTGTGATGGATTGAAATTTCAGAAAATCGCTAATATAAAAGAATTGTGGGAAAATACTTGCAAAGATATTCCGATCACATAAATAACAGGATTGTTCACTTTTGAGATCATGGCCGTTTACCATGGGGAACCGGCAATCTTCCATTTTCTATTTCTATTCATTTAAAAACACAAGACACAGATATAAACTAAATAATGTGCATTGAGAGCTATAATTGACGATAACATTACTTACAAACAAAATATAAGATATAACAATCACACTGAATTTTGACTCATTTATGGTTTCAAACCCTCTTTTTTAGACAGCTACAAGTAAAAGCTGTTCGTTCAGGGCACCGCGTGCTAAAAGTTCAATTTTTATCACTAGTGCTAAAAATGAGAGAATGCCCAAATGTTGAGATAAATCTGTGAATGCAACAAAAAAAATTTCATCTGACCGCATCAACTACAGACGAACTTAATATACCTATTTGTACTGTATGTAAAAATGATTTGTATACATGAATTAAAATAAAATGAAAGTCAGTAAGACTATCTAAAAAAATAGTGTATGACACACGTGGTAAAAGTGATTTTACTTTGCTCATAGGATTCCACTACTTGGCCTATCGGCGTCCTGACGGAACGTTTCCTACTCGCAAAATAAAATGTCACTTTTACCTCTCGACGCTCTCTGAAATCTTGCCGGTGACAATGTACCAATGTCAGTGGCCTAGGAATGGAAACCGCCGTGGGCGAAATGTTCAAAGAGCGTGTTTCTGCACGTTTTAATAAAAGGAAAGTGAGGGACCCTCTGTTTCCTAGAAAGTGTGTAGATGTCAATGTAAGATGATACCAAGTCACCAAGTTTTGCGCCCAGAAGTATGATCAAATGTGAGTAGCGCCAGCGGACTCATATTAGAGAGTTCAGCAGACTGACAAACAGATTGTAAAACAACCCGATTGCTGATATTTGGAAAAACAAACCCCAGTCGGTGGTGGTGTTAAGAAAGTTTCTATCAATGTAACCGCTTGCAGTAAAGGTTACTGGTTCGAGAATATCGACTCTTTTTCGAGCGCCTTTTCATCCAAGGGGTTTTCATGGGAAGCAGTTTCGTATTCCGATACAGATATGCGGCATTTGGCCGTCTTTTCCTCCCTTTCCCTTCTTACTGTTTTCGGACCCGTGTGGAGTGTGTTTGTTTCGGGCTTCCTTTGCATTTTTGTGATTTGCTTTTTGCATTGGCCCCGGAGCGTCCGTTCCGTCCGCTTCTTTAGCCGCGTCCGCTCCTTTTTCCCTGACAGACCCGTCTATTTCGTCCCCTCCTTTCGCCCCATTCGCCCCCCCCCCCCGCCCCGCAGACTAGACATTCTAAATTAATAAATAAGAAAAGTAATTTTGTTGAAATAATTTGTTTTAAACACAGTAATGTAATGAATTACATATGATTATTGAAAATAAATATATTTAATTCACTAGTGAAAATTAGATTGCGTTCGTCGCCTCGCCATTTATCTCGTTAATACATGCTTATTAATCTTATTTTATTTTTTTGAAGCACGTTCATTAGTAGCACTCGACACCAACGTTGGATTGAAAATAAAGTATGTAATTTCAATAAAGATGCTCATTTAGAAAGTTATAATTGAATTTTGTAAAACTGTTAAATTTTTATTAAAATTTTGTAATTAAATATTAAAATTAGTTTTAAAAGTCAATGTCAATCAAGTAAACGTACACCGTTTTAGTGTAAGTCAATTAAATGTTCGCGGTTTCCCAAAACAACGTCACGAATCTTTCTCTGAGACTGTACAAGAAATCTGCCTTGCGACGTGAAACTGTGACGTACCCGTGAGACTAGAGTTCAGGTGATTCAAATGCGAATGAAATGAAAAAAGACTGTTGGAGACAAGTGTTGAGGATTTGCGGCGCTGCGGATCTATTCATTTGCAGTTCACAAGCAAGACAGTTCGGTAGTGGTTTTTTGCGGTTCTCTGGTATGGAGCGACGCAGTTCTGCATCTTGTTGCGGCTGTTATGGTGAGCAATTGTAAGTTATTTGGAATGATATTGTGAACTTTTGTGTTAATTTTTTTATACGAAAATTAGTTATTTATATTTCATGTAAATTTTCATAGTTGTACTTGTTTTACAATTCTGTACTTGAAACAACTAAACATTGGTAGATACTTCAGAAAGTAAATAATAAGGTCGATATTTCCTGTTCACTAAAATAATTTGAATTAAATGTAGTAAAAATCAAAACATTTTTTTTTACAAAATGCATGGACACATGGAAAGCGTAGCATGGGCACGTGCTAAACATATTACAATATTTGGGGCAGTTGAATATTTTATAGGACATCGTAAAGATTCATAATCTATGAAATACACGATTGAAATTTACTTTGGATTTGTAGATCGAGGCTGTTTTGGAGGAGATCGGACTCTGAAGATGTGGGATGCAATGGAGATGGTGTGGGGTGCGCCAACGCACTGGGTGGAGTGCCATGCAAGTTTGGAGTGAGATTTGCTGAATCTACGGATTTGATCGTAAGTTTTCTTATTGGATTTACAAAAATCTTGTTGAATTGGTAGTTTCAGTTCACCTTGGTTTAATATAGGCAGAAGGAAGTTTTATTTTGTTGAAATGTGGTTTTTACCAGATGTATAAAGTACATGGAAGCACTTATTTTGTAAAAGTTTCTTTGGGTTCACTATTCCCCTTGAATCTGAAATAAGATAGTTGATCTGCTAGGAGTTTTTAATGAGATTAGTTTGTCTACGCTTATTACGGTCATTGAAAATAGAAATGGGGATACTTAACATCCGAATTCATTAATGCCTGTAAAGTTACTCATTCGGCATTTATTTTATTTTCTGAGATAGAGAAGCGGAAATATTTATTACACACACGTGGATTTTTCTGGCACGTGGATTAATTTCTGAGGGTTCAGTTTTACGGAGACTTTATTGTAAGTCAAGACAGAAGTTTGATGTTTCAAAATATTTTTTAATCTTTCGAGGGATTGATCACCTGTTCATTAGTTACAACCATGAATATTGGAATTAATTTCATTCCATTTGAAAAGCGAAGGTAGCAATCGTGATGTATGACAAGACTGTCAGAAGTGAATGGAAAAAAACATGGTATAAATAGTTCACAGTGCAATTAATTGAAACTTTTACACAAATAATAAAATATAGTGCGTGGATATTTACTTTTGGATATAGATTTTTGTTTGATATGCATAAATAATGCAACTAGAATATTAATTTCTTATAATATTTTTTGGGATGTGTCCCAGCCTTTCTTCTTAATGATTTGTTCGAGAATTTGTTTTCGAATGAGGTATTTGATTAGTATGAAGGTTCTTCAAATTTTTCTGAAATTTTAATAAAGTTTCTTGTCAATTTATTTGTTAGATTTATATTTTGGGATTAATTTTTGTTTTAAAAATTAATAATATTAACATTATAGTAGTGTATCAACATACATTTTGGTTACTGATTATGTCAAATACAAATGAGATTCCCGTAATTAATAACTTTCGTTCAATAATTATCAAAATTGTCTACGATAATTTCTTTTAGCTACTTAAACGGTCTTTATTACTATTCCATAATGTAAAAACTTGTCATTCGTTGTTTAATAGGGTATGATTAGAGACGCACTAGCGGATAATGCACAGTGCAAAATGGTTGCAATGTCTCTGTACATTATGATATGAAGAAATCTGCAGCTACTTTATTTTATTTTTATTTATTTATTTTACGTCAAAAAAACAGTTTAAAACTGCGTATGACGTCCTATGGGGAAAAGTGAATTGTGTGCACATTTTCAAAATTCTGTGATTCCTACACGAAGTCATATACTACTTAAATTTTGAATTTTGAAAGGGAGAAAAAAAAACAAACTCCCATGTAGTAAAATATATTTTTAAAATAAATAAGCAATAAATTTTGAATTTTGAAAGGGAACTTGAAATGGGTTTTAGTAACTTGTAACTTGAATGGGTTTTAGTAATGTTTCTTGCCAACCGTAATTCTTTGAAGAGATGTTTCAATGTGTGTGACAGAATATTTTGGATAATATTTGGCATAGGCGTAAAAAGATTATCCGAGGGATATTAAAACTTGCGACGAAGCAGCTTGGATCGTACATGATCACTCAAGATCGCTGGAGCGCACATTGGGATAAAATGGACTAATTCTTGGCCAAAAGTCGAAAAAAAAGTTGTAACATATTACAAATGAACATGAATATAAGTATTCTAATATAATTAAAGCGTTTTCTGCGCTGAATCTATTTCTAAAGTGTCACTCAACTAAAGGAGATAATGTTTTACATAATTGTAGCTGCCGCTACCCGCCGCATTTCACGAAATTTGCGTCTTTTCAGGTGTGTGTTATATCAATCGAAAAGACCTTTGTGTGGCATTCATCGGAGTTAAAAAGAGGCAATAATGTGCAGTTCCCCGATTTATTGTGAGTGGATGTTATGGTAATGTCTCTGAAAAATGTTTTTAAAATATTTGAAGATAAAAACAAAGATTTTGCCCCAATCTTAATAGAAGATGGCAAAAAGGTCACGAACTCTAAAAGATGTACTTATTAAAAATTCGATGCTTTTTGAGGGGTTTCATGTGCCTACAAAAGCAAATTGACTGAATCGCACGAAGACAAATCTCGAACAGGGCGACCTGTTCGTTCCTCGTGGGAAAACTGAAGGTCCAAACGAAGAATCGCTGCAAAATTGTCCTGAAACGACCATCAGGCAGATTTATTGCTGAAAGCTGCAAGTATGTCAGCTCGAGCTTCGAGGAAGAGATGTAGCTGTTGTTCTGGATCAAGTCACTGAAACTCCAGCAGACCATCTAAAATTTTAAAAAAATATGCAATTTCCAAAACAAGAAACTATCAGTTGCATTATCTGAAGAGGAGGCATTATGCTATTTGCTAGATAACAATTTCAGCAAGCAACAGTATATAAACACAAAGCTACTATCTAAAATCCACCATGCAAAATTTAATAATTAATGGGTGCATACAATGGACAGATATAGGTTTCCCTCTGTTCTATATTTGACATTGATTTTTAAATAATAACAGGAAACGGGTGTAGTCAAACCTGCCCAATTTGTAAGGCAAAACCTCTTGAAGTAAAGGATGCGACAGAATTTTACCGGGAAATTTTTCCGAAGTCAGGTACCTCACAATTTGGGAAAGTCCCCCACATCTTTGGATTAAAACTTTTAATATGTTCTGCCAAACTTATATAATTTATTTAAAAGTATGGCAAGTCAGAGGTGATTTAAATTAAAGTTTATTGCTAAGACGGAAAAAAGCAATTCAAAAATTGTTTTAAGGGAAAAATTCATCTTCATGTGGATAAGTGAAAGATAATGGTTGGGCTCGTCTAATGAAAATCTGCACGACGCGTCTTCCGGAACCTGCAGTTTTTCACGAATTACTGCTGTTAATGAAACCTAATTCAGAGATTTTGGATTATCCTGGTAGCCATGTTATGTCAATACAGTATTGACCCCAATTATTTCAGAAATTTTTTGGAGACTTCTAAAAATATACAGGAAGTCTGATTGGTTTCGAAGCCTATAAATGTTAATAAAGCTATTGTTCATAGAAAATACATACTTCAGTATAGTATTCGCCATTTCGATGCCTGGGAGAAGCAGCTCAAAATCCAGAAATAGATTGTACAGAAAGGACAGACACTCACTAGGAAAGACAGCAGAATTCCAGCATAAGACATTTTTAACCCGCTTTGAAACATCGGATCCCATCATTTCGACTTCAGCCTCCATAAAGAGTTCATAATAATAAGAAAAGGGAAATTCCCCTTGAAGTAATTGAAATGTATTTACCCTGCACCAGAAGTTACATCTATCTTGTTGAAGTATTGGATAGGATGCTTTGGGAAAAAATTCTTTCTAGTGATCAGAGTGAACATTACTTCATATTAATAATAATGAATGATGTCTTTGTTGACAACAATATGAACTCTTGTTAAATGAAAATAGATGAATAATTTCATAATAAAAGTTTTCATACAATTTTTAATTTCTCTTTTCCTACCTAAGATAGTACGTATACATGAGCGCCATGTTGAAATTTGCAACGATATGGTAAATTATTATTTCTGAAGGTCTTATGTACCAAAATTTTAGGCGATTTACTCTTCACATAAGAGTTATAACTTTTGCCAAGGAGAGCGCTTTCATCCCATAGTGCAGCGCGAGACATGGCTGTTATTGAGTTGCCTGGCGTTGCCAGTTTTCAGTGCTAGTTTTAAAAACTGAATTTATGTCGAAAGGGGGATATTTACAAAAACGACGTCCGTAAAGATAGAAATCATGGATAACCCTAGAACATACAGGTAAGTTTGTTAAAAGTAGCTTCAAGCATTACTCAACGAGGGTGCTGCAAGGTTTGGGTTTTTGAAGCACAACGGCAGGAAAGATATAATATAGAAATAAATCATAAATAAGTTGAACTTGAATTCAAATGATAGTTTTGTGAGTCATTTTTTCTTCAAACATGTTGGGGTCTTGAAGTTGATAAAAATTTGCTTAAATATAATAATTACGAGTTAAAAAGAAAAAAAGATCTGAAACTAAACATAAAATTACCTCCCACCCACCTGAGATAGTTTACTTTCAATTTATCTTCTATATGCGAACAGTCACCGACATGTTTTTTCCCGTTTTAATGTCGCTTCCCGATTTTCGCTTTTCGTCAAAGCAATTACGGATGTTTAAAAAACGGTAGAAGAATGTAACTGAAATTTCTCAATAAAACCTCAACACCTATATTTATATTTACATGTACGTGTATTTGCTCGCATATAAGGTTGATAAATCGTCTTTGCAGGGCTGTGACACCCGGGGTCGGCAGGGGCTATCGACCAAGGAACATTGCCAGTTGGTTTTGGCCAGTGATTAGTGCTGTACTGTTAACAGCGTATCCGTTTTGCGCCAGTCAGGTTGTTTGTGGTTCTTGGTATTTGTAAACCAAGTTAAGTCTTCTAAAGTTTTTCTTCGAAAATTGCTGCCTGTTGTCCCCTATAATGCCTATTCCTGCCTTTTTTAAGTTTTTAAGTGTCTATTTTCTTGCTTATTTTCGACGTTTTAGTGCCTACATGTTAAAGCCTCTTATAACCTAGCGGATGTTTCATTGGGTAGTTAGAAGATTTTCCTTTGCTGGTTTTACATTCGTCAATTAGATTTATTGTGTGATTTGTTTGAAGCTGGGGGCTTTAAAGAAATTTACTTATTTGAGTTCCTTCTAAATTTTGTTCAGAAATTTACGACTAAGTTATTAATTTATTTAATTTAAATTACAATAAATTTTCAATAAAGTAATAAAAAATTATTGTATTTTAGTATTTGAAGTATTTTTTAAAAACGTAAAAATGTATTTGAAATCAAAAACCCAATGTATTATGCGTACTTATTTAGGAAGTAAGTATTTTGTGAATTATTTAAGTACTAAATTAATATATTTTGTGACCTGGTCTTTACAAAGTAAAGTGAGAAAAGGGAAACTGAAATTAAGCTTTGAAATAGAAGCAGGCAATTAATAGATTCCCAGGCGAGACGAAATATTGAGGTTAAAAAATATGGTTTGTTAAAAGGTTAATTCCAAATGTAACTTGTCTTGTCAATAGTAAGGAAGATCATAAAACAATTTATTTTCCTCCAAATCCACTGATTGTTCAAAAAAGCTTGAATTGGGAACCTTTTTTAATTATTTTTGGGAAAATGAAGCTTCATTGGGAGAGATGTTAGATGCGTTGATATAGGTGTAAATTGGCTGGGGATATTGGTAATGAATGGAACTGTAGGGGTATTTAATTTTGTGAAACTTTTACTTGAAAGAAACTATGGAGCTTTTAATTTTGAAGTGTCTGTTTTAAATGATATCGATTTTGTTGAAGTTCTCCCAAACATTTAAGCAGACAAGGGACACAAACGGCTTGGCAGAGGCCAAGTCTGCCGAGACGGTGGCTTCACTTTCAAGTGTTGACACCTGAAATGGTATTACGAAGCACTACAGAAAACCTCGCTAAATGAAGCGCACTATATATATAAGAGCACAAAATTTGTTTTCTGTAAAGTCTGGACGACAAAAAGCGACAAATTCCTATGGTTTATTTTTATTTATGTCTGTAATTAGTTGGTTTTCTTGGTTTGCGATGCTAACTTGATACGAAATTGGCATCGCGTTTGCAAAATGCATTTTAATTAATATTTGAAGAGCGACAAAATTTTTTTTTGTAAAGTCTGGAGCACCAAAAGCGACAAAATTCCTATTGTTATTTTTTTTTTATGTCTGTAATTAGTTGGTTTTCTTGCGTTTTGCGATGCTAACTTGATATGAAGTTGGCATCGCGTTTTAAAATTTCATTTCGTTAATATTTGAAGAGGAAAATTTTTTTTTAAAGTCTGGAGCGACAAAAGGACAAATTCTTATGGTGTTATTTTTATTTATGTCGGTAATTGTTGGTTTTCTGGCGTTTGCGATGCTAACTTGACACGACTTTCGCCACGTGTTTGCGAAAAAAATTTCATTTCTGTAATATTTGAAACGACAAAATTTGTTTTTGTAAAGTCTGGAGCGACAAAAAAGCGACAAATTCCTATGGTGTTTATTTTTATTTATGTGTGTAATTAGTTGGTTTTCTTGCGTTTGCGATGCTAACTGATATCAAGTTGGCATCGCGTTTTAAAAATGCATTTTAATTAATATTTGAAGAGCGACAAAATTTGTTTTTGAAAGTCTGGATCGACAAAAAGCGACAAATTCCTATGGTGTTATTTTTATTTATGTCGGGAATTAGTTGGTTTTCTTAAGTTTGCATGCTAACTTGATATCAAGTTAGCAGCGACAAATTTTATTTTTGCGTAACAAATTAGCGACAAAAAAGCGACAAATTTTGAGCCTAGTTTCAATAATTTTTGAAAACTTTGCGATTCTAACTTTATGGAGGTGCCAATGGAAGCTGGAAGCGAAGGGCGTAAAAGATATCGAGAAACCTTCCGAAGGAAACGTGATGTCAATGTTGGATGAACCGTGAAAGTTTGAAAACTCGTAACTTAAAAAACGAATAAGAACTGAAAAAGAGTTTAATTACTATGTATAGTATAAAATTGCTAAGAAAGTATAGAGTTAGGACTCGATAAGTCATTCTTGGACGCAACAATGTTTTTTCTCTCCAAAACGATAAGCCCAGCCACTCGGCTATTGGAAAAGTAACTGTACTTGATAGAAATTTCTGGCGCACGTCCATAAACGTAAAATCCAATGAAGTATTTCACACTATTTTCGGAAGTTCTTTTTCAGATCTGATTATGCTAATTAATCTAATTAGACGTCAGGCTAACTGCAGTTTATTTAATTAAATGAAAATAAAATCACGAAAGTTAATACCCAATAGAACCAATAAACTGTTTCTTTAAACAGTTTGGGCCTACTGTTCATAGGCACCAAGGTTCCATATTATTGTAAAACTTTTTTCAATGACATACCTTTCATGTACCCGGAGTCTTGTACTATACTGGACCTTGTTCCATTACGTAAGGTGTGAATTTTTTTTTTTGTATATCGGATAGTGATTTTTTTTGTGGAGGTCACTGTACACAAAAGGCATTTGTCGTTTAATTTTGTGGTTCTACAGAACGCCTTTTTTTATTTTGTGCATAGTTTTGGTGGCAGCAACATATGCATTACTTTGTTGATGCTTGAAATCAGGAAACTAAATGAAAATGATTTACCTTCATGAGAAAAGACATTAGAAGCAGTTTTGCACACAGGATTTTTGCCTGTACTTTTCTCCTTAACCTCACCTCCGACTCTACAAATAACTGGCTATTTTATTGATTCGCATTTGTAGTTTCCATATATGAAAATTTTGAGTTTACTGTAACTACCACTGTTCATATTTACATAAATATCCCGCACTTCACACACTGCAGTAGTATTTTCATGAAATGAAACTGGCATATGGTAGAAGTATAATCTACGCACTTTCTTTGAGCTTCAGAATCTTTTCCTTGCAGTTTCACTACACTTAGTTGCAATGTGAAGAAAAGTACAATAAAGCGAGGTCGGCTACATGCGAAAACTAGAAATTGTCGCTCCCGTGTAATAAAAAAATATTTTCAGAGGTAAGTGTAGCTAAAACCATGGAGTATTGGTAATGAAATAGCAACCCAGAACCTTGACTCTACTCGTGGCACAAGTAAGGATGGCAAGAAAACATAGGTTTTTAAAATGTTGACCGTTTTACACCAGAAACATAGATATATTAATAGATAGATATTTTGATATAAACATAGATATTTTGATTTCAGTGTTCTTCATTGGTATTTTGTTGCAAACAGATAAGTTAGATAAAGCGAGTTTAAGCACATTGTAGAGTAGCAGCATAGACTAACTTGGTAATTCTTTACTCTATGGTAGCAGCAATCCAGAGGAATATCGTTGTTTTGTGTCATCTTTTTTACGCTGCGCCTTTCGCCTGTGCAATCTCAGAACGTTTGGGAGCTGCTCGTGTTGTGAATGTAGATTATTGCGAGGCGTGCCATTGACTGAATCGACAGTGAAACACGAAATAGATAGCAAAATACGATGTTCTTTATTGTTAATTTTATTCTTTACATTTGATAATTTATTTAAATTACGGCCAAATATATACGTAAAAGTAATTTTAGTGTGTAATTTCCACGTGCTTTCACGCATGTTAATGGCGAGAATTGAATCTTTACATTGGTGTGCAATCTGAAAGCCAAATATCGTAATTGCTGCTGAAGTTAGTGAGGGCAATATAAATTGAAGATGGTGTGAAGAAGTGTCCTATCTAGAGTACGAAAACGACTAAAAAATGTTTGAATTCAGAGATCATGCCGTAAGACGTAGTTGTTTGCATGTGTGAATTAGTTTTGTTGCAGGTTAACAAAAACGTTGCAGATTACAAAAAAGAATTGTAGGAATAACAACGAAATCTCACCCGCATGATTCTTGTAAGCCTCTTTATTAATCTAGGAATTTTACCATTACCTTGTCTGTTGATTTACGAATGAGTGGCTTTTGTCAAAAATGATTTGCTTAAGGCCGGAATATAGTTTCAGAAAAACTATTACTGTAACACTCGACGTAGAAATCATATTCATCAGGAGACAGTATCTACAGCTCATTACAAGAAAATCACATAAAATATAGAAAAGTTCTAATTCCAAGTGAAATTGTTTCTGTTGCATGACTGTTTCTATACAATTAGACTATGCTGAGCATTAGAAGTAACATTAATTTTACATGATATTTAATGCATTATTTACCATTTGGATTGTATAAATGTAAACGAGCTGTAAAAAGTACAGTAGCGCAGGCTCGGGGTCAATGACGCTCATCTCGATCAGGTTTTTGGTCCATTTTCCCTGATCCATTGAGCAAATGCTGAGATGGGTCCTTGCTTTGCTTGTGGATATAAATGTAACTTCATGATCTGTGCACGTCTTCTAGAATTGTATTCGTTTCTGTGGTGTCGCTGAATTAGTTTTAAGAGGCCACGAGAAAACTAAGAAATGGATGAATACAGAAAATGTTAGAGGATTAATTTATTTCAGCAAACTCTGCGTTTAAAAACCTGTGGAAGTGCGACAGTAAATTTTTGGGCTTGTATAGAGATTCAGAAGTATTTTGTGTAAATTGTTGAAGTTGAAGAATAATTTTGAGAATAAATAAGAGAAGCAAACATTTTAAGTGTTGGCGACGAAATAAGTGATTTGTGAGATACACTTGAAATGGCGATGGTTTTCAGGCGTGTCATTAATTATAAAGTAGTTAGAATTTGTAATGTTCTTAATAGTGTGCATCATGATGCGGAAAAGTTGAAATCACACAAAACGAAGTATCCGCCGTTCAAAAATAGCTTGTAGGTCAAACATGTAATGGAGCTTCTGTAAAGTTTCGAATTTTCAAACGTTTGTTAAATATTTATCGTAATGCTAAATAGCAAGTCGTCATGCTCGTAGGATGTATTTAATGAAGGCTGATCAGGAGGCCCAGATAATGCACGGAGAGACTGTTCCTGGGCCGCTGCAGTGAATGAATATTCTCAAATTCCCTTGAAATTGAAGACGGAAAAACGAGTTTGAAAATGAGAATGGAATGAAAAAGCAATAGAAATGCAGAGCCGTTGCCGATATAATTGTCGTGATCTAATTCGTTGGCTTGGGAACGCGCACGAGGAAGACCAAATTCTGCTGCAGGCAGGTGGGTCATATTACGTAAGATCTATTTGCTGTTAAAATTGAATAGTTTATCATGTTACACCCATAGACAAGGAAGGACATGCATGAGAAAGATAGTATGGCAAGAATTGAACACCGGGCCCGAAAACTAGTTATTGCCGGTCGTGAACGACAGTTGATAATGGCTTTTGAAAAGTTCCTAAATTGTTTTTGTACAAATCCAAAGATTAATAGGTGCTCGAGTTACGATCGGTACGGTTACGAAGAAAAATTCTATGAAAGAAGTGTTATTTTACTTATTTGTGTTCACTCGTACTAGTGATACGTGCAATAAAGCATGGACACGTACCCTGGAAGTGGAGGTCGGAGGTTTGCAGGTAAATGTGAAAAAATACAGATGAACTTTACACGAAATTGATAATGGATGTGTAACACTCCTAATGAAGAATATTAGTAGTAGTTTAAATTATGTAAAAACACAATGGATAATGAGAGCTGCCCAGAAGAAAATATGAGTTTTGTATATACGCGTACGTAAAGATAAAACGCGATTAAATTGTATTACTTTGACAAGAAATTGAAAGTAAAATGTAAACATCTGAAAATAAAAACGTTGGTAGGTTTTTTGGATTATTATTGGAATAAGTAAGTTAGTGAATGTAGCATCCGAAATGGATAAATGAACGTGGAATTTGAAAATTGTAATAATCAGTATTATTGAGAAAATGAAATGTGTAGTAAAGGAAATGGCGACAATATTTTTAAATCCTTAAATAAATGGAAATTTAGTTTATTTAAAAAGGATGAAGGAGTCTGTACGCAAAAAGAGGCCTCAATTGTGAACTTGAATGATGAATCATGAGGAATCATGCGTCGCTCCTTTTCGACAGTCGTACTTCTGATATGCCGATCCACCGTATACTCCGGACCTATCCACAGCAGACTTTTCCTGTTAACCAAACTTTAATGCACGTTGAGATGTCTACGTTTTGAAAGTGTAGAGAAGATTAGGTCAATGCGTCGAGGCCTGCGCGTTCTGCTAGAAAGGGCTTTGCAGGAGTCTCTTCAAAAATGGACGAAACGTAGGGAGGCGTAGTAGAAGAGACTTCTGAGGGGAAAGGTTGTCAATGGTGAAATGGTGTCATGAAGGTGTTATAGCAAAAGTTACATTTTTAATGCGTTTTAAATAGAAGTGTCTCAATGTAGAAAATTACTACATGAAATTTGGTGGAGTAAAAGCCCTATACCGTGTGACCCACCTAAGATGTTCCCTTCAATTTTCTCCTGAACCGTTGCAGATACTGAGATGCGGTTTTCACTAAAACGACTATATGCAAGGGGCACATATGGCCATGCATAATATTATTCTATTGCATTTTTTATTGCAGAGATATTGACTCAACTTCGATTTTTAAATGGAACCCTATAGTTTTTTTTAGCTCATCATAACAAGCGTGAAGAGACGAGTTCATAAACATGCATATCGCCATATGTTACATAATAAAATTGTCGAAAAATCAAGAGTTTTAAAGTCGCACGCCGACTACTGGTTTCCGTAATCTGAACGAAATTCCGGGTGAAATGCGGCGAGGCCATTCCCTTCCGTTGCGTTGACCTTGCGGTAAATGTAGTGGTGCAATGTGCAAAGGAGCTCACGAAAACCCGCGATTTGCTCTTTAAGACTACACCCTCTCAGTCCTGGAGACAATGTATTCACCCGTAGCCATGTTCTGAGCAAATCTGTACGACACAAGGTACTATTTATTAATTAATGAAATACTACAAGATTTGAGAAAATATTTGAATTATTAACCGTAGAGAAAGCAAAGGAAAGATTGGAGAGTGAACATGTTCTGAATTAATAAATGCGTGTGTTGTCAGAAACAAAACGTTTACTCTTTGAAAGACTGAAAACCTCAGCCGGTACAAAATATCGTGTAAATAAAAGAAATAAAAATACTTTAAAATACAGAAAAGGTAAGTTAACAATTCTAGAAATAGCTTGATTTATAACATGTACTCAATATGTGCACCATCAACGGATATACACATTTGAAGACGCGTGTAAAGCGACCTTCGAACAGAATTCAGAGTTTCACGTGAAATGGCATGACAAAATGCGGTAATGCGGCGCCGCAGATCTTCAGATGTTGTTGGTACTTGCGAGTAAACTTTGCTCTTTATCGTTCCCCATAGAAAAGAGTCCAGGGGCGTAAGATCAGGTGACCTTGCCGGCCAGTTTACCATAGCACCGCGCCCAATCCATCGGCCGGGGAACTTCTCATTCAGCACTTGCCTAGCCACAAGCGCATTGTGGGCTGGACATCCGTCTGTTGCATCCACATACAATTTCTCATATCCAGGGAATTTCCTCCAGAAGCAGCGGCAATGTTTCACGAAGAAATCTTGCGTATTTGATTCCTGTCAAATGTCCATCGATGAAATAGGGACCTATGATGGTGTCGTTAAGAACACCGCACCAAACATTAATACTCCACTGCTTTTGGTTCTTAACTTCACGAAGCCAGCGAGGATTGTCCACTGCCCAGTAGTCATGTGCGTAGATTCACCTGACCGTGATTCGTAAATGTTGCCTCATCGGTAAACATAGTGTTCTTAAAAAAGTCCTGATCATCTCGCACGTGTTCCAGAGCAAAACGACAAAACTGAACACGTTTCTGGTAATCACCATCATAAAGCTTCTGGTGCAACGAAATGTGGTAGGGGTAAAACTTGTTACGCTTCAAGATGCGGAGGGCACTCGAACGACTAATGCCGGAATCTCTGGCAATGTCTCGAGAGCTGATATGGGGATTGCTGTGAATAGCTGCAAGAACGGAGGCCTGTGCTTCCTCATTCGTGGCCCTTCTGCTCCGCAAACGAGTCTTAGCGTTCCAGTCGCCTCTCTGCACAAGGCTTTACAGATTCTCATAACAGACATGTGCGAAGGCCGCCGTCGATCTGATATCTTTCAGCATACAGTAATGCACTTTTCTTTGCATTTGCCACATTCACCGTACACAGAATTAGGTCCAGCTTCTCCTCGTTCGTATACATCTTCCCGGATATTTCTGCACTATTTCACTGCGTTTACAAATTTGTTCTAAATCTGGAGAGTTCCCGTTTAGTTCTGACTGCATTTCCTTCTCCACCGCCCTTTTATTCTACCTACCCTTCTTATGCCACTTCGAGGCATCTCCAGTTTTCCCACGTTACTCGACCGACGCAACGGAAGGGAATGACCTTGCCGCATTTCACCCTGAATTTCTCGTTCAGGTTACGGAAACCAGTAGTCGGCGTGCGTCTTTAAAAGTCTTAATTTTCGAAAATTTTCATTATAGTAATATATGGCGATATGCATGTTTATGAACTCGTCTCTTCACGCTTGTTATGATGAGCTAAAAATCTATAGGGTTCCATTTAAAAATCGAAGTTAGGTCAATATCTCTGCAATAAAAATGCAATAGAATAATATTATCGGCCATATGTGCCCCTTGCATATAGTCGTTTTAGTGAAAACCGCATCTCAGTATCTGCAACGGTTCAGGAGAAAATTGAAGGGAACATCTTAGGTGGGCCATACGGTATAAAACGTTTATGAAATATTGATGGTCGTCACTCTCTGGGTAGAAAATAAAAAAAGATGAAGCCAAAGGGGTTGAAGAATGGAGTGAAATGCATTGTAATAACTCGTGCAAGGGTTTTTATAACGGCCCCGCCTGGAGTCTACCAAGAATATTTCTACATTTCTATTTATAGTGTTGGAGTGCCTGTGCGGGCTGAGAAAACATCAAAAGTAAATGAAATATTGAAGATGTATTTGCCTAAATGTGTTCCCAGAAGGTTCAATTTTCTGTCATTGAGAGTCTGAAAATTGTGACTGTTGGAAAGCTCTTATTGAAGGTTGAGAATAATGTGAAGTAGATGAAATAAAATGGGGAAATTTATTGAGAAACAG
>CAXIVR010000672.1:0-55018 GCA_964035755.1 Teleogryllus oceanicus
TTTTCGAAAAATTGTGCAGGATGGATTATAAAGCACAAGTAATGAAGTTTGTAGATGTTTGAAGAAAGTAAGTTTGAAGATCTGTCAGAATAGAATTCAGTAAGGAAAAAATCTATCTTCAATATTATAGTTGTAGGAAGAACGCCAAAAATTGCACGTTAGCAATTTTCTAAAATTAGGGATGTCAACAGACACGATACTGTACCATTCTCTTGCGTTCTTTACATTTCAAGGAGAAAATTTAATCAAATAATTAGGTGCCATTTTCAGAAGATTTTGAAAAGGGTTTTGAGGTTCATTTAAAGTACCCCAACAATCAAAAGGTTTGAAACTGAAATGGTCAAGTTCGTTCAGGTAGATAGGGAATTTCCATTTTGGAGAAAAAACGACTGAACGTTTAGGCGTTAGCGTTGACCACAAACGGACAGACTTTTGCCATCAATCGACTTTTTTAGTATGATCCACAAAACATGAATTATCGCCACATCACGATATAGAGGGAAATAATTTACTACATAGCAACAGATTTATCCACTTTTTCTTTTCCAGGACCCGGCAATGAGTTTTACGTGCACAAGTACAAAATGTTTAAGGGAAGATTGAAAAGAGGAAGAAAATAAAATAAATGTTCATAGTTTTAAATTCCATTAATAAAATATTCATTTAACTGAATTTAAAAGAAATACTTTTCTGCCTACTGCTTTTGTAAGAGAAAATATTTATCTCTGTCAGCAATGACAACAACGGTGACGTATAGAACTTAAGAACGAGCAGAGAATTTTGAAGCACTCTTTCGAAATCTTCGCATGCGCAATTTGAATTAGTATAACAGAAAATATGTTTGTTGCTAAAAAGATAACAAATTAAATAAAAATCAAAATGAATCAAATATATTTTCGAAAATAATTCAGGAGTATTGTAGATTTGTAAAATTGAAAATTAGCAAAATGTGTGAAATACGAAATACAGGATAAAATGTAACGAAAATTTAGATATTTTGTTAACATTGCAACGATTCGCCGAGATCACAAATTTCAGAACGGTACATAGAAAGACAAAACATATGCAATTTCATTAGAATCCGAACTCTGGCCATGAGATCGACGGGCAGTTCCTCGAAAGAGAATTTTTCCCGTTACAGAAAATCTTGTTTTACATTTAACTATAGAAGTATATTTATACGATATCAGTATATGGCGTTGATTCTGGAAGCCTCTCCAGCACGCTATTTTACCACTTCTTCAAATTTGTCCGAAAGTACGAAAATAGTTTCAAAATTATCTTCGGCAATTTTACTTGGGAAACAGATTACCCGGTGAATTTATCAGGATACAAGCGCCGTTTTGAGATCAAAATCGTCGCTAGGCGGCGGCGCTGCCGGGAAATTGTTTAATACCTCCGTGAAGTCACGAAGGATAAGCGAATTCGAGACTCGCGGGTTCGTTGGGGACCGGCCAGGGAAAACCCCGGGGTCTAACGGCGTCGAGCCCCGGCCGAAGGGATAAAAGGCACTGACTGACTGCGACGTGACGAGACTCTGACAAATATAGTAATTAACGGAGGATTACTCAAAAAGAAAAAGTCATAGGATGAAAGAGCTGTGCGTATCTTTGCTCATTCTTTCCGGTAGTGGAATGATAACGGAAGAAGTAGTATATATTTAAAATAAGATGTGAGGAGATGGAATATTGGTGATATTTGTACTTTAGTTCAATTTTCTTTTGAAATCAGTTTTCAAATCGGAATCAATATTTTGAGTAATGCTCAAACAATATTATGATACATGTAATGAAATACGTAAACAAGATTAATAGTTTTATACTACTATTACAGATGATAGAGACTTTTGCCTTTGATACAGCATCACTATATTTTTTGTGGGGAATATACGTTGCAAAGGAACGAAAGTATAATCCGACTGCCTGGCTTGCCTGCCTGAAAATTCGGCCTCCCGCGCCGCAGGCCCGGAGTTGACTGTGCCGCCCTGTCGAGGAAGGCATACAACGGGCGGGTGACGAACGTAGTGGAAGGGGAGGGGAGCTGTTTTTCCAAATTTCACTTACGACGCTCCTATTCATCCGATTTGCATGATTGACACGGCGTTGGATTCAGGAAGCACGTCGTCATCGCCCTATCAGTCCACATTTTTTTAATTTCATCCCGGAACTATAAGAGAAATTAAAAATATTGTTTTTGGAAATCTTTTTGAAAAAATGGCTTCGTAGCGTAAATTTTATTTTAAAATGATTAATGAGAATTATTGTACATAGTCAAATATAAAGTTCAAACAAAGATTATATTTTAAATTTATAATATGTTAGTTTAAATAGTGAAGAAAATAGTATTAAGTTTTTAAACAGTATCTATGTTCCATGTGTTCCGTAATTATATATCAAATATGGATGAATTTTAATTTAATCATAAATTTAATGACGAATTATATTAATCTGTCTTTAATGTAAAAGTACTGAGTTTCATGTACTGATGTCACATTAAATCTACATTGATTTTAATTTAAGCACTAAATTTAATGTACAAGTACGTTAATATCCCCTTAATGTACAAGGTACATTGATTTCCTTGTACCGTCGTATATTAAATCTTTATTGATTTTAATTTACGCATTAAATTTAATGTACAAGACATTGGTAACTTTTAATGCAGGCGATAATATTAATTTACAGTCGACATTAAATCTACATTAAGTTTAATTTCTGACAGTGTAACATATAGTGAATCTGAACTCGCATATGTTAAAGGCACTGCCTGAAAGCACCTAAGTCACTGACATGCCAAATTGTTGCTGTAAGACGGGTTTACGATGGCAAAAATCACAATGCTTAATATATTTAAAGCATTTGTTCTCACGCACAAATGTCTCGCCCAGTGGCATACTACGATAGCCATATGGTATGTTGACAATATTCTGAGAATGTCAGAAAAGGTAACTAATGAAAGCGAAATTTCATTGACAATAGAGAGAAATGTTTCTTACCCAGAAAATAATAAGCTACGTAGAGTTCTATGGTGTGACAATAATGCTGACGATGTAATGTGTGCGAACGAATGCCCGGCACCCCCATCAACGTTAGACGTCAGGAAGAATCGAAAGAATAGCGCCTTGCCATTCTTCCATCTACATCCAAAGCTCTAACTCCATTACACGAAATTTGCACGAAATACAGGATACAGTTAGATACAGTGACCACGATACACAAATTCTTACCATTATAAGAAATGCGATCACTGACACAATAATAATACACGTATGGCTAGATTGTTTACAAAAAGTAAAATTAAATTATTCATTGATTACTTGATGCAGGAGTCATGGGAAACGGTTTATAATACTGTTGATACAAACGACTAATATAATTCTTTTTTTTTTTTCAACTCTTTCATTTCATTTAAATGGCTTTCCTCTCAAAAACGAAAATTAAATATTTCACGGAAAAGCAATTCTTGGAGAACACAAGGGATTAGGACATCTTGTAAAAACAAGCGAATTTTTCTTTCATTTCTAAACGTCATGACGTATCTCTAGATTTCTTATCTACTTTAAAAATACAAAACATTGTTACGAAAAGTCATAAGGCAGGCTAAATCATGAAAACGATCAGGATATTTTGAACTCAAATAATAAAACAAAAGCAATGCGGAATATAATAAAAATACTACCAAATCAACTAGAAAACCTGTAGAGAATGTTGTTTTAAAATATAACGATATAAATGTGAACGATCCGGCAACAGTGGCTAGTCTCTTTAACCAATACTTTTCGAAAACTACCAATCTCACTAAGGGTCTTCAGGCACAAAATTCAAAAACAGACAGTTCACCTAAATTTTAGACACAATGTTCGTTTCGAAACTTTTCCATGAAATTCTCAAAATAATCGGTAAACTAAAAATAAATATTCGTCCGGTTTAGATGAATTCCGGATTCTTTGTTAAAGACTTGTGCGTATGCCATTATACACCCGTTAACTCACATATTTAATGCATTTTTATACACTGAACGTTTCAGATATTTTCAAAACAGCTAAATTAAGCCGTTTTCAAAAAGGCAACAAAAATTAAATTCAAAATTATCGGCCCATTTCTCTCTATCAGTTTTTTCAAAAATATTAGAGAGACTTTTTACGTACGAATGGAAACCTTTCTCACTAAACACGACGCTTTCAGATTGCGAACATGGATTTAGAAAATCAAAATCAACGGATGCAGCTTTATTTTTTTTTCTTAAAGATGTTCGCCTCATCATTGGATCAAAACGAGGCACCTATTTGATTACTTTTAGATCTCTTAAAAGCTTTTGACGTCATTGATCATGACATTTTACTTTCCAAATTACCTTCATATGGAATTCGTGGTATTGCTCTATATTGGTTATGTTCGTACCTTAAACAACGATCTCAGAGAGTTGAAATACCTTCTGAATGATGGAACATTCCGTACGCACCTTCCGACTCTTTGCCCGTTGCATGTGGAGTTCCTCAAGGATCGATTTTAGGCCTATTCTGTTCCTACTTTACGTAAACGATATGCCTCGACGATTCGAAACGGAAGAACGGTTCTCTCACGAATGATACGAACATCCTTTGCAATAAAGAAACCGTAAATTGTACAATATCCGATGTTTCAAATTGGTTCCGAAATAAATTAATAATAAACGAAAAGAAAACGGTTTTAATGCAGTTTTCCATTTCAAATAAACAATTCTGTGCTCCATTGAAAATGAACAGTGTACCATTGACTGATGTTAAGGCAACAACATTTTTAGGTCTCTCAATTCAGTCAAACCTTAAATGAATTGAACACAAATTCAGTTCATTATGCTACGCGTTGAGAATTCTTGCAAATTCAGTGAGCCTTCATACTGCTCGTTGTATATACTTCGCGAATGTTCATTCCTGCCTGAGATATGGCATAATATTCTGGGAAATACATCTTAAGCTCCCAGACTTTTAGATTACAAAAACGAATTGTAGAATAATAACCAAATCCCACCCACGTGATTCATGTAAGCTCTCTTCATTAATCTAGGAATTTACCATTAAGTGCCTTTTATTTACGAATCAGTGGTTTTTGTCAAAAATGACTTGCTTCAGCTCGGGAATATATTTTAAGAAAATGCCGAATGCCTATAACACTCGACGTAGAAATCATATTCATGAGGTGACAGTATCAACAGCTCATTACAAAAAATTCACATACAATACATGTACATTATTTTACAACACTTTGCCAGATGACATTAAACGATTAAATTCAATAGAAAAGTTTAAATCCCAAGTGAAATCGTTTCTGCTGCATAACTGTTTCTATACAATTAGAGACTATACTGAGCATCACAAGAAAAGTAACATTAATTTTAACAATGATACATAATGCATTATTTACCATTTGACTGTATAAATGAGTATAAACAACCTGTAACAACTATTGTAATACAGCTTCCGGTCAATGACCCCATCTCGATCAGGTTTTTCGTCCAGTTCCCTGAGCAAATGCTGAGATGGCCCCTTGTTTTGCTTCTGGACATAAATGTAACTTCATTTTTTGTGCACATCTTCTAGAATTCAGTGGGAAATACAATTATTCAAATTATCGTTTCCATGTTGTCGCGGCAGGAAGTAATAAGAGCCAAAATTTATTGCTTTTTATCTTTGAATATAGATTTTATTACATGGGAGTTTTTTTTGTTTTTTTCTCCCTTTCAAAATTCAAAATTTATTGCTATTTTTTTTTTTCTCCCTTTCAAAATTAAAATATCCTTAAAATAGATTTTTCCCCATAGCACGTCATACGCAGTTTTAACTGTTTTATGTAAAATAAATAAATAAATCGTGTATTGAATGCTCAGCATAAAATATAATTCTACATTTGGGGGATTCTAAGGGTTTCTTTAATTCGAATTTACAGACTAGAAGAGGAAAATCATGTATTATTAACTCTAAATAGATGCTGTACCTATCACCTATTATAACAATTCCGATTTATTTTCCTCCATTGTTTTCTTACAGACGGAACTTTCGCAGAATTTACAGCAACTCTCTGAGAAGGCCCGTTCCACAACAGAGTGTATTCAGCGGCTGAAAGGTCTCACTGAGAAAGAATAAGTATGTTTCTAAATTTGATTAATAAAACTTTAAAAGTCCCATTTGTCAATTTTGAGTTCTGTCTAAGTGTATTTTCGATTGCCTATTTGTTCAAAGTACTATCTCAAGGATACCCTGTTCTATGAAGAGAAAATACACGTACTCCTCTCATTAACATTACTATTTAATTGAGGTCAGTTTGGGGTTTGGTGTAAGAATTGGTTGTCAAAAATACTTAAAATTTAAATATTTTCACCGTCTTTCCAATTTTTATCAGCCTGATGCATGGAATAGAAGCTGAGAAAAAAGAACATCAAGAACGCGTTTTTCGTATCTCTGGAATAGATTGCCCTAGGAGGCTGATTTTTTGTGAATCTACGGGATTTTTTTTCTTTCGTATGAGCATCGCAATTATCGATTTGGTTTAAAACTTTTTCCCCGTGCCCTTCAAGTAAAAATTCAAAATGTAAAAGAGCAATTATAATATTTAAAATTAGAATTACAAATTCAAAAGAGATTCGTGTACAGAATACGGTTCCACTAAAGACAAAATACAATTCTTCTGTTAAATACATTCGAAATCAAGAAATACAAGAATATACTCAAAACTTTTTCCTACTGAAACGTTGGTTTTTTTTTTCCAAATCAGATTTTAAGACAGTTTTTGTTTTTTCCGGCGGTGACAAATGCTTTTTTTAAAAACGGATTCGCGACCCTTAAGTAAAATGGTTCTATTTGCACTGCAGTAAATTTTACAGGATCAAAGATTTGGCCCCCTCTATAACAAAATCTATTTCATTGATTGAATTCAATGAATTTAACATCCAAGAACGAAACTGAAGACTGATAATTATTCCGAAAGCATGGTAACTTTGGAAGGAACCAATACCCTAATTTTTCAATTCTTTTTTTGAAGTTCGATCAAAAAGGTTTTATCATTTATAATAGAAATTTTAACTAGTATAATGCTTAAGTAATTGCAATTATCCATGTAGCAATTGTTCATTTGATTTTTCGAATATCTGCTCACGAATTTAATGGTAGGAAATGGTGGCGTTAACGACATTTGCATCATTAAATGAATTTGAGGCGTTGTTTCGTCGTATGTATTTATTTTGGCATAAAGCTTTTTCGGTCATTGCAGACCATCTTCAGTGCTACAAAATAATAATGATGATGATGATGAAGATGATAATAATAATAAATAATGTAATAATCAAATATTGGGTATTATTATAAATGAAATTAGAATTTTAGTGAAATAGAAAATTTGGAGTATATATAAACATAATTTTGTATAGAGAGTACTAATAAATGAAGAAAATTAAATGAAGTACAAATAATGTAGAGAAATAAATTGAAATAAATTGAGTTGAGCAAACTGACATACCTATTCTGAGGCGGCTGGGGCCTCGGTCCAACAAGACAGTGAGGGTGAAGGGCATTGCCCTGCTATTTAAACGACAGCTCTCAATGGAGAGGGAGAGACCGCCGGGTTTTTCTGGGAAATGGCCATTAGGGAAGGCCCAGCCGGGTAGCTGGAAAAGAGGCCCGCAGATGGGTTAATGTGCGGGAAGCGGCGAGTTTCAGAGGGGTGAGAGGGAAGGAATTTGTTAATTGAGATTAGTGTGTTGGGGATTGTTTAATAGATTATTGTATGTGAATGGCTTCTACTTTTAGTCTGTGAGTGTATGTTTTTTCCATCTCCAAAATTTGAGTCAGTCTGGATTTGTGCGTCATACAGTTGCCACATACAATAAATACTGTGCATTTCATGCACAAGGAAGTAGGCTGCGACAGCGGGCAGCATGCAGGGGCGCCTCCTGAACAAAGGGAGGCTATATCGGACGTGAAACCCGGCTCGCATAGGGCGAAAGGCAGAAAACCCCAGGGCTGCTGTAACGTTGTGTGCCACGGGCCAGATTTGTGAACCCCGAAGTTCGGCTGCCGAGTAAACGCGGCTGGCGGAAGCGGCGAGATGACGCACTTCCGTCAGCCGACCCAGAGGGTATAAAAGCGCACTCGCACACGACTCTTTCTTCTGATTCTCGAGCTCTGCGTGGGATGTCGTGTGAGGGTGCGCGGCGCGTGGCACGTCGGGTAGGCTACGGGGCAATGGGTCTGGAGCTGGCGTGAATTCGTCGTGATTTAGAGAAAAGGGTGCATCGCACCGCAGGAGTAATTTTATCTGGCAAGCGGTTGTGGTGACCAGGTGAAGTTCCTCTTAGAAATAGGCTGTAGATATTGTAAATAGTAGATTCGGGTGTCGGAGGATATCTAATAAATATTAATATCACACTGTTTCACGTTCTGTTATTCATTGCTACGGCAATGACGCTACAGATTAAACGAGTGTTTTTGTTCTAAGAGATGGCTGGCAAAGTGTGATTGTGTTGTTTCATGTTTAAGAGCATGTATGATTTTTTTTGATACTTTGATTAAAGGATCTTCCGGTCTGGCCAATGTATTCCGCATTGCAACTGTCACAGGAAATGGAGTATACCACATGATAGGGACTTGGGGATAGGATCTTTGTTGTGGGAGAATATGTTCTGGAGATTGTTTGGTATGCTGTATGTGACGTGTATGTCAAATTGTTTTTGGCAATGTTTGGTGAAAGCTTGTCAATTAAAGAACAACAATGGTTATAGTTTCGTATCAAAAGAAAACTACTCTCTTAACACAAACAACTTAACATCTCTCACTCCTGCATACCCAAGACCGAATCACAAAAGATACCATCGCAATTTACCATAGAGATGTCTATTAAAAAATTCTGTCAGTTTTCTTGATCTTATAAAATTTCAACCAAATGTTTTAGGAAAAGTTATTTTAGGAGAACTTTTCGCCCTTCCCATCCAAAAGAAAATAGCTATTGTTTAAATCATGGTCGATAGAGCTGGTAAACTTTCTGATCCTTCTAACCATATTTCTATTTTAAATGTAATATGGGAAATTCGATTGCAACAATAAATTCATAATGCCATGGTGAATCAAATACACGGTCTAGTCACCTCCAAGTTGCCGGACATGTGTTCTCACGAACCCCATTTTGAAGTTACTAAAACGGCACGATCGATCGTACAAGTAAATTTTGCGCGACGTGGGAATTCCGCCAACGAAACGTTTCATTTCATTCATCAGAGATTGCTTGTCCAAATCACAGTTATTCGATGGCAAAGTCATTCAGAGAAGGCCAAGAGAGTCTCTGACGAACCCCAGAGAGGACTTTATCACCCTTTCCGTCTCGTCGAATATGTGACGCGTATGCGTGATTGAATTCTGATCAACGGTTGACCCTTTAACTGATAGCAGAAACTCGAAACATGACGATCACAACAGATTTTTGCATTGTAACGGAAGATTTGAACATGAAAAGGGTTTGCGCCAAACTGGTCACAAAAGTCATGACGACACAAACGGACACAGGAGTGCCCAGGACCAAGAACTCTTTGGGAAAAATGTGAAAATTAACCAAATGTTTTAAACTCGGTCGTCACTGGTCATGGGGTTTTAAGACGACCGAGGACAAAAAAACAGAGTTCAGAGTGGCACACCCAGCGTCGCTCCACCTCAAGAAGGCACACATGAGCAGGACCAGGATCAAAACCATGTTCATTGTTTTTTTGACGTCAGAGGCATTGCCCACCATGAATTCGTACATAACGGGACCACTTGAACTCAGTTTTCTACTTGGAGCGCAATGACTAAAAAGGAGGTCGCGTGCTGTTGAAGCGACATCAGGTACGCGTGGAACGTCATCACGACAACGGGCCAAATACATTGTCTTCGTTGTCAACGATTTCCGGCCAGGACTCGCAACCCAATGCTCCCCAGCCTCCGTACAGCCCTGACATGGCTCCTGCATTCTTTGTTTCGCTGAAATGGAGACAAGAAAGGAAAACATTGGAACACGATTGAAAACGTCAAGGCTCGTTACGCCAGCTCTAAAGGACATCTGGATAAGGGCTGAGAATTCCTCCTAGACCTGGAAACACCGCCTCCACAAGTATATCCCCCAAAGGACGGTGCTGTTTCGAAACAAATATGTTCAATAAATGTTTTATAAACTTCGTTGTATTTCTTGCAGAATGCATCTTGTAGATTTGAGGTTTATGAATAAACAATTGGTTAATGTCTTGAATGATGATAATCGGGAACGAATTAAAGCTATTTTGATCCCATATATCCCAAGATATTGACTAAATTTACAAAATAATATAACAGGTGTAATATAAATATTAAAACCAGAAAAATTATGATTAAAGGAAAGGATTTATCATCAATGTTAAATATTTTGTTTCATTTGTAGAAAAGAAAACAATAGCAAAAAACGGTAAGTACTTTTTGCCCGTAAATTCACGCACAATTACGCGAAAAATACTCAAATTTTCGAAAAATGTATGACCTTATTTCAAAATCTGTCCTTAATGAACAGATTTCATTTAAGGAGAAAATCTCTATCTTTATTTTAGTTGTAGGAAAACCTGAGAAAATGTTGAACTTTTGCATTTTTTGAAAAGGGTCTTCAACGAACATGAGATCTCACTCGTTATCTTAAACGTCCTTCATATTATTCAACAAAAATTTAATCAAAAATATTGAGCCATTCTTTCAACATTTGATAATGTTCCAGGGGCTTCATGTAAAGTATCCCCAAATTAAAATATCTGTTTCAAATTCAAGGGCCATGACATCAGCCCAAAACGATTGGGAATGTCAGTTTTGGAGA
The DNA here is from genome assembly GCA_964035755.1 of Teleogryllus oceanicus. Lineage (NCBI taxonomy): Eukaryota > Metazoa > Arthropoda > Insecta > Orthoptera > Gryllidae > Teleogryllus > Teleogryllus oceanicus. Next base: position 10,833 of record CAXIVR010000672.1, read on the forward strand.
AAATCGCTGAACGGTTTAGGCAGAGTACCAACCGTCCTGATTTTGTCGGAACAGTCCCGATTTTTATGAATTTGTCTGCGTCCCGGCAGTAGCCTAGTCGGGACGGCAATTGTCCTGATATTTTGCCTTTTCATTTAAAAACATTTTTGTTTATAAAAATGTTTTTATAATTTCAATTTTTTTTATTTCCTATAAATGATATTCGGATTATTTCGATAATTTCAGCAGGTCATTCTTGAAAACTGACGATTAAGCCCCACTAAACTAGGAAAATTAGTTTTTGCACTGGGACTCTAAATAGGTTGGCCGAACTGCTGAACTTTTTCGTCAATTTTCTGTCACCACTCCGGTTTCGACAGACGCTTGCCCGTCACCCAACTCTTGGCACGGGCAACTTAGCTCAGTTGCTCTTTTGTGACGTGCGAAACATTGAGCGATCGTTGTTAGCCTACGATTTTATTTTTACCATGGATGCCTGTGAAGGTTACAATGATATTACCGTTTCTGGGCCTTCGACTAGTAGTACTCCACCAAAGAAGTGAAAATATGTTATTGTATTTTAAATTTCTGAGAAAGTAGAAACACTTTCCAGTGGTTAGTGAAGGCAGAATCGTAAATCAACACAAGATCCAAAACTTGCAATAAGGAGTTTCTATTAGTCATAGAGGCCTAAGAGATGTAAAACATTATTAGAAAGGCATTGAACATGTAAAGTTGGCAACTGAAATACAAATTCAGGTAATGGAAGTTACTTTAAAACCAAATACTGCTGTCTGACAAAATTACGTTTGCAGAACTAACTTCAACATTTCATTGTGTAACGCTCAATTTACTCACAATTCCCAGGGCAAAAGGGAACAAATTGTTACAACAATAATACCAGATTCACAAATAGCTAAAAGATTAGTTGGGGAAGGACCAAATCTGAAGCGATTGTCAAAGACATATTAGCACTTCTTGCGGAAAAGAATGTTTTGGATTCTTTGAAACCAAATCGGAACGACCCATTGTTCTTTAAATGACAGATTCTTCAAACAAAAGGCAATAGAAAGATGTATCCAGTAGTTTATGTTGGAAAATGGATGCCGAAATTGCTAGATTTTTTAATGTTCAGCTGAAACTTCAGATGCTATAAGCAATAATATTCTTGAAACATTCCAATGATTTGGACTTGAAATGAGCATTTTGGTTTCATTTAGTGCAGACAATAAAAAAGCAAATTTTGGTAGACAGGGGTCAGCTTACACTTTGCTAAAGAATAATAACCATTATCTTCTGAAAGCAAAATATTTAGCACACGTGCTTAACAATACCTTGTAATATACTTGTATCTTGTATAAACTGATCTATCATGTTGAAGGAGTTGTTCTAAAATTTTACAGTCATTTTTAAGCATCATTGCTAAGAAGAGAGGAATTGTAAGAGTTTGTTGAATACGCCGAGCTTCAATGAGTTGGAGTTAGTTAAACATGATCCACACGATAGCTGTCTTGGACCAGCCATTAAAAAGAGTCTTTAAGATATTTCCTGTCTTAATGACATACTTTTTTTCTTTATCTGCGAGCTGCTCTACATCATTGAGAGACTTGTCGCTGAAAGATTTTGAAGAAGACAAAATGCAGAATATTGAATTCTGCAAAGCATTATATTTGCATTTTGTGAAAATGTGTCACTCTCTTTGAAAAGAGTAAATGTTGTTGCAGAAATCGGACACGGCATCTATAGAACTAATTGATTAATGAGAACTCCGTTGAACAAATTCAAATCAGAATCGAAGAAAACTTATTTTGGTCTCAGTTTCGAAAGACAAAAAAATTATATGAGTGAAGATATGACAATCAAGGCGCTGCAGATTTCAAAGCATTTTTTGAAAATGTTCAGGTCTACTTTGCAAGACACTGATTTTTCTATTGACAATCCTTTCAAAAAAATCGCCCTTTGTCTTTAAGAAAAACTATCATTTGAAAAGCTTATGGAAGCAGTAAATGCATTAGGGCTGTCTACAAAACTAAGTGAAGACAGCCTGTTTGACAACTATACTGTGATAAAGCCGAGGTAATTGTAAAGATAATAGCTGTTTCTAAAGAGGCCACTGTTCAGAAAAGTGACGTGCATCTTTAATAATGCATGCCTAAAACATAAAATATTAATGTATGAATAGTTGTCTCGTGTGCTTTGAGTATTCCACCTTCAAACGCATTTATAGAGAGAATATTTCTCAAATGGAGGTGAAATGGACCAATACGAAGAATTGTTATTCAGTTGATTTGATCAGTGCTGAACTTAGTTTCATTGAATTGGGAAATAACCAGTGCGGAATTTTCAGTTAAATAAAAACGATAACAAGGTGATTGCCGTCACCTCGATCTCAAAGATAGTATACGTGAAACTATGAGATTTTTGTGCCATATTTGACTGATTTTTATACATTTTCGACAAAAAATTTCTTGTGTTCTTTTAATACAAATGTAAAGTAAAGTTTGCAGTTGAATGAATTATGCTTTTAAGCCCTAACATCTCATTCATAACATAAAAACAACTTAATTTCATGAAAACTTATATTCTGGTAAATTTTATCCATTATTTCCACTAAGTAACTCAAATTTAACATTATTTTTCTTGAGTTAAACTCTGGAAAATTACATGCTTATGGTAAAGAAACGGCCTAAAATTACATTATTTTGCCCTTAATTTTCCAAAATTTTCCTGAGACCCCTTTCAGCTGGTTGCATCCGAGTGCCGTTTTCATCTAGACAAAAGTTTCTAACGCTGGTTTAGGCGCTAACGTTCACAGACGGCGGACGGACGGATCCACAGCCATTCTCGGTAAACAGCTCCACAGTCCTCATTATTTTGAATTCGCCACTTCACTATGAAAAGTTGCGTATTCAAAGAATATTTGCAATCTGAACCCGAATCACGACACATATTATAGTAATATTCTATACATTTGCTACTCATCATATCAATTACTATTCTTCCATGGCCGTTCATCCAGTCTCGTTCATGTCAGCTGTTTTTGACCAAACATGTTTGGGGAAGTTTGTTTGGGAAGTTTGGTTTAGTGCAAGCAAGCGCCAAGGTAGCTGCAAAGCTTTACGGTGCTACCAACGTTAATCGTTTTGCGTGGCTTAATCTGCAGTCGCCAACTGATTTAACTCTTAGCAGTGGACACTAGCTTTCGCTTGGTCGAATTCAGTCGTTGTCTGAGGAGAATTCTAATGGCCGGCTGCTCTGATCGATATTTTTCCGTGGTTTGTCTGATCAACACCAGGCGAATGTGGGAGCAGTACCCTAACAGACTACTGACCGCGCGCGATCTATCCTTCCTCTTCCTGTCCCCCCCTCATACACCCCTAACATGAACTACTACCACACATGCCAGAAGATTGGTTGGGAGCTTAGACCTTGTCTCAGCTGAGGCGGTGCTTCTCTGGTGGGAGATACCTGGTTGGGGGAAAACCTGCCAGCCGACGGTAGGTTGGCGCCGGATCTCGCTATCCAGCGGGAAAGATCATAGCCACCTCCCTATGAAAAACAGGCCTTCGGACAAACGACCTTAGTAGTTGACGAGCTGAATCACTAACAACCAACTATCTACTGTGTGAGCGGTAACGAGAAAGTTGACGTTAAATATATATTATAACACGCCCACCTACTACCTTCCAGCCGGTGGCGATGAAGCGTAAAACTATGAATGCTCGTGAAACGAGCTTTGAATTTCAGGAAGCAGGATTTTTCGGTATGAGAAAGGTCTGAACCCTTGACACAATGAATTATATAAAATTCTGAAAAATGAGCATATATTCAGTAAACAAATTACAAGTGTCACAAATATACAATAAGTATGTATTTTACGTAGATGGTCACTGCAAAGAGAACAGAAACAAAAGAACAGAAATAACACAACCATAAGAGAATGTATAGGCGTCACCTTGACTGCCTGATTACTTCAATACGCACTATTTACAATACTTTTGCTTTGACCTCCTTCTCAATTACTTCATTACCTCATTTAACTTTTGTTAATCTAAAGTTTTCTCGTGCACGGCCTTAAGTGATTCTCACAATTATTCTTTTATAGACTTCACAGAGGTCAGCTTGAGCTGCGCATTTATTACAATGCTGTTAACTCTAACACAAGAATAAACGTGACACACACGTTACTAAATCGTACCCTTTACAAATTTATAGCAACTGAGTATCCCTGACATCATACAATGGAAACAATACTCAATAAGATTACTTTTACATTACATGAAAAATTATAATTTACTTTAGAAAAGTTGTACAAGGTATGGCATTCAAACGAATTTACTGGTGCGTACAGCGAATGAAATCAAACTGCGTTCGAAATATTTTCCCAGTAACTATTTGGAATTTTTACCTATTTTGGACGCTACGCCTGGTGTTTAAAGCTACACAGTTTCCCAACAAATTGTCGCATAGAAGTTGCCAGTTCTTTACCTCGACATTTCCTTCCCGCTCGCCGTCAGTTAACCTTGAGTGTTCGGTCGCTCGCAGTCCTCGCCACGTCACTTGACTGGTTCGATGCCCCACGGTCACCACTTCTTTCGCTCGATCTCCGGTGCCGCCCCCGTCCAAATTCCAAACCTTTCTCTCGTCCTCGGACTCGTACACACCATGGATTGGTCCAAGTCCTTCTGCCTACGCTTGGGGTGTTGGAGTCGTCCTTCTGCCGGCTGCCGCGTACTGTTGCTCGCGCTTCCAGTTTTAAATAACTAACGCTTGAATTGACTACTTTAGCACTCGGCCGACATACCACACTTTGAGCGTGCGTAGTCGTGCGTACAAAATTAAATACTGGATTTCGTTCAGAGTCCTTCTGCGCGAATTTACTTCGATGATGAAACTATTTCAGTTCAAGCAGTCACAACGCTTGCTTACTCGCGTAATGTTAGTGCAAATGCTGTACATGCACTTTGTTTGAATTCTATCACTTATTCCCGCGTTTCTTAAATCGGCTTTACTTCAGTAAGTAACATTATACTCCTGCACTACCCAATTACTACCGCTGAAGAATCTAGTTGAGTCGCCGTCGCTGTCGAAGTCGTAAGAGAGCTCTACCAAAGTGCGTCACGGTATTTATGCGACTCTGCCTGGGAAGAATTTCTGGAGGGTGAATTTTCTCTCCTTTGCGCCCCCTCGAGAAAATATTATCCACTAACTTTGGACATCGGAGTGCGAAAACCTGCGGGTAGATGTCGCCTTCTCGGACCATCGCTCCGTCTCGTACCCTATTTCTAGTTCTCTGGTCTTTTCTAGTGGCTTATGGTGGCGTTACGGTTCGTATAACCCCGTGACGTCACTATATATATATATATATATATATATATATATATATATATATATATATATATATATTTTGTGACGTACCGGGTAGCCCGGCTTGTTCGCAGTAAATTTATTTGTAAGGGACAGGTGTTCTTTTCGTGAATGGACTCGGGGTTATTAATCAAACACCACTGTTCCGTGAACAAAATAAATATGAACTATTTATTATCTATACAAATCACTATTGATTACAATATCTGTGGTGGTATTTATCCTTTTCTTTACCTCACCCAGAATCACTGTTAGTTCTTTCGATCTTACATCGATCGTGGAAATATTTACCGTTTACTCCTCCCCCCTCGAGCGTCGGCGGCTTCGGGGACTCTCGGGTTGCCTCGTGCTCCTTCGCTGTCTGCCTGTGTCCGCTCCACTGGCGACCAGCCGATGCGATGCGTTGCGTTTCCGAAGTACGTTCTCCAGCGTAATCTTCCCACGGTGTCTCCGCGCCTCCTCGCTGAACTCCTTTCCGGATCACCCAGATTTCTTGATGTCACCTTCCGCGAGCTGATAAACGCCACTAATTAATCAAAGTACAGTTGCGAGCACGTGTCTCACCATTTCACCAGGCTACTAGTCTCGTGGTGTACTCCTCTGCACACAAGTTCTCTCGATCTGTACTACTCCAGATAATAGCTATCACCTGGCACTACGTTCGAGCTACTAATGGTGGTATTCTAGCACAAATCGTCCGTCAATCATTCTTTCAGCGCTCATTCGTTCGCGACACTTTTACTTTGTTCGAACGCGGAGCAGTCCCAGGCACCTCCTTCCTTACCGGCGGCCAGCCAGACACTGTCTCCTCGCGGCGTCGTTTCCCACGCCTCGGCCAACCGACAACACTTCGCCGCCTGTAACCGTTTCTCGTGCTGCGAGCGCCCTCTGACAACCGTTCTGCCGCGCTTACTTGATGTATCGCTTTCTTAAGGCAGAAACGCGGTGCGTTATATATATATATATATATATATATATATATATATATATATATATATATATATATATAAGAAATGTGATCACTGACACAATAAATAATACACGTATGACTAGATTGTTTACTAACAGTAAAATCAAATTATTCATTGATTACTTGATGCAGAAGTCATGGGAGGCGGTTTATAATACTGCTGATACAAACGACAAATATAATTCTTTTTTCTTTTTCAACTCTTTCATTTCATTTTAACACTTGCTTTCCTCTTCAAAACGAAAATTAAATATTTCACGGAAAAGCAATTCTTGGAGAACACAAGGATTAGGACATCTTGTAAAAACAAGCGAATCTTTCTTTCATTTCTAAACGTCATGACGTATCTCAAGATTTCCTTATCTACTTTAGAAAATACAAAACATTGTTACGAAAAGTCATAAGGCAGGCTAAAATCATGAAAAACGATCAGGATATTTTGAACTCAAATAATAAAACAAAAGCAATGCGGAATATAATAAAAAATACTACCAAATCAACTAGAAAACCTGTAGAGAATGTTATTTTAAAATATAACGATATAAATGTGAACGATCCGGCAACAGTGGCTAGTCTCTTTAACCAATACTTTCGAGAATTGCTGCCGATCTAACTAAGGGTCTTCAGCCACAAAATTCAAACACAGACAGTTCATCCAAAATTTAGACACAATGTTCGTTTCCCAAACTTCTTCCTATGAAATTCTCAAAATAATCGGTAAACTAAAAATAAATATTCGTCCGGTTTAGATGAATTCCCGGATTCTTTGTTAGACTTGTGCGTATGCCATTACACGACCCGTTCGACACGTTAACTCACATATTTAATGCATCTTTATGCAGGAACGTTTCCAGATATTTCAAAACAGCTAAAATTAAACCGCTTTTCAAAAAGGTAACAAAATCAAATTCAAAATTATCGGCTCATTTCTTCTATCAGTTTTTCAAAATATTTGAGAGACTTTTTACGTACGAATGGAAACCTTTCTCACTAAACACGACGCGCTTTCAGATTGCCAAATTGATTTGAAAATCAAAATCAACGGAAACAGCTATATTTTCTTTTCTAAAGATGTCGCCTCATCGTTGGATCAAAACGAGCTCCTATTGGATTATTTTAGATCTCTCAAAGCTTTTGACGTCATTGATCTTGACATTTTACTTTCAAATTACCTCATATGGAATCCGTGGTATTGCTCTATATTGGTTATGTTCATCCGTAAACAACGATCTCAGAGAGTTGAAATACCTTACTGGAATGATGGAACATTCCGTACGCACCTTTTCCGACTCTTTGCCCGTTGCATGTGGAGTTCCTCAAAGGATCGATTTTAGGCCCTATTCTGTTCCTACTTTACGTAAACGATATGCCCTCGACGATTCGAAACGGAAGAACGGTTCTCTTCACGAATGATACGAACATCCTTTGCAATAAAGAAACCGTAAATAGTACAATATCAGATGTTTGAAATTGGTTCCGAAATAAATTAATAGTAAACGAAAAGAAAACGGTTTTAATGCAGTTTTCCATTTAAAATAAACAATTCTGTGCTCCATTGAAAATGAACAGTGTACCATTGACTGATGTTAAGGCAACAACATTTTTGGTCTCTCAATTCAGTCAAACCTTAAATGGAACTCCATTTAAATGAATTGAACACAAAATTAAGTTCATTATGCTACGCGTTGAGAATTCTTACAAACAGTCAGCCTTCATACTGCTCGTTGTGTATACTTCGCGAATGTTCATTCCGCCTGAGATATGGCATAATATTCTGGGAAATACATCTTATAGCTCCCAGACTTTAGATTAAAAAAACGAATTGTCGAATAACCAAATCCCACCCACGTGATTCATGTAAGCCTCTTTTTATTAATCTAGGAATTCTACCATTACCGTGTCTTTTTATTTACGAATCAGTGGTTTTTGTAAAAAATGACTTCCTCAAGGGCGGGAATATATTTTCAGAAAATGCCGAAGTACTATTAATCATAACACTCGACGTAGAAATCATATTATGAGGTGACAGTATCAACAGCTCATTACAAAAATTCACATACAATACATGTACATTAATTTACAACACTTTGCCAGATGACATTAAACGATCAAATCTAATAGAAAAGTTTAAATCCTATGAAATCGTTTCTGCTGCATAACTGTTTCTATACAATTAGAGACTATACTGAGCATCACAAGAAAAGTAACTTTAAATTTTTAACAATGATACATAATGCATTATTTACCATTTGACTGTATAAATGAGTATAAACAACCTGTAACAACTATTGTACTACAGCTTCCGGGTCAATGACCCCATCTCGATCCGGGTTTTTCGTCCAGTTTTTCTGATTCGCTTTAGCAAATGCTGAGATGATCCCTTGTTTTGTTTCTGGGCATAAATGTAACTTTATTTTCTGTGCACGTCTTCTAGAATTTAGTGGAAATACAATTATTCAAATTATCGTTTCCATGTTGTCAGCGGTAGGAAGTAATAAGAGCCAAAATTTATTGCTTATTTATCCTTTAAAATAAATTTTATTATATGGGAGTTTTTTCTCCTTTCATAATTCAAAATTTATTGCTTATTTATCCTTGAAAATAGATTTTATCACATGGAGTTTTTTGTTTTGTTTTTTTCTTTTCAAAATTCAAAATTTATGGCTTATTTATCCTTGAAAATAAACATTATTACTGGGAGTTTTTTTCTCCTTTCAAAATTCAAAATTTAAGTAGTATATGACTGAGTGTAAGGATTACAGAATTTTGAAAATATTCACAATTCACTTTTCCCCATAGCTCGTCATACGCAGTTTTTAACTTTTTTGACGTAAAATAAATGAAAACAAATATAATATATATCCCTGACTAGACTGTCCCTTAATAGATTTAGGTCAAACCAAAAGGCGCCTTAAAACGAGAATGAAGGTGCAGAGAGTATACAAAGCTTTACTAAACACTACTAAATTACATTCTGCAGAAGTTGTTGCACAAGTGAATTACATTCTGTTTCCCACCATTTTCGTAATACTACATAATTTCGATTTCAACGATTGTTTATCGGAAGCTGGAAAACACCCGGAGTTAGGAAACACCTCTGAGACCCTAAATATTTACTTTATCAGACGATTAATACGAATGCGAAATTCAATATTTTCAATGAACCTTATGACAATATGTTGTCCAAAATTAACTCTCACTTCAGGGAATATTAAATGGATTGTTCAAGTCTTCATTTTTCTTCTTCCGATTTGTTTTTAACTTGTCCATGTTGGTCTTACCATAGACTGAAGAGATACATCTTTACTCTATGGTCTTACTACGAACTGGAAAAATGAAGTATTAATTTATTACCCCAGTAATATTTACTACTATTGTTTAAACAATTAAAGCCGTTACTCTGGCATGACTATTAAAGTATATTTGTAATAGAAAGTAGGAATGGGCCAAATCAAATAAAATCAATTGAAAAATAAATTCTCACAACTAATTTAAAACTCCGATATTATTTTTACTGCTGTTGCTTAAACAAATAATATGTTGCTGTAATGAAAAGTTCACGTGTGCGAAAAGGTAAGAATGGGCTCAATCTAATAAAACCAGTTTTCTTAAAAATTTCCTACCCAAAAAATATATTTTACTGTTATTTTTGAAAAATAAATGGATTTTTTGCTGACTTGACAATAAATCGGCGAAACCACTTTTAAGGAATGCGCTGAATGAAATAAAACTAATTGGAATATTTAGTACTCATTTACAACTGATTTAATCGTAAAGAAATGTTTACTATTATTTTTACTCTTCATGCTTCGGGAAAGTTTCTAATGCTGCCAAAAACGGATATCAGTATTTTGTGAGAAATACACATTTTGATGTCTCTACCGAAAAATATTTTATGTACCAAGGATGTTAGGAAATTTAATGATCGAGCGACGACAAAAAGTCTCCGGCCGACGGCCATCCTAAATTAGTACTTAATTTTCTAGTATGATTAATTTGATTGTGCATATTCTCATTGTCTACGTATACGTACGACTTACATGTATATGTACAGATTATACAAATATAACTGTCATACCACTGTAACTGCATTACTTGTTCGAACAATAGCAGTAAAATGTGATATTGTGGTTATAAATTGGAATCAATAAATACTTAATTTTACCATTGGTTTTATTTAATTGCGCCCATTCCTAATTTCTATTGTACCTATACGTTTGACTGTTGTGCGAGTATAACGGCGTTAATTGTTTCAAACAGTAGCAGTAAAACATTGTTCGGGTAATAAATTAGTAAACTGAGTACTTACTTTTCCCATAGTTTTTTTTATTGTTCCAATTCCTACTTTTTATTACAGGTACAGTGATTTGGGGCGACTTTAGACTATGGAGGTGGCTTTGCACCACGCACCACTTTAAAGAATGTCTGTTAAATTAAATGTTGGCGTGTTATTTTCAAGTGCATTAATCATTAGTTGATTCTAGGAAATTAAACACACCAAACAGCAACCCGGTTTGCTCGTGCTTTTGATTATAAGGGCTTGAGCTGAAAAAATTATTATTCGATTTTGGACGTGTTTTTAAGAACATTAACTCTCATAATTAATTATTTTATGAACTTAACATATTTTATTGACGTGTAGATTATATAACAATTATTTACTAGTTTAGACATACTAGTGAACATGAAAACTTCAATTTATTCGTACTATTTATTGTTTCAGATCATCATTTTAAAATGAGGGGTGACTTTGTAGCTGGGAGAGCAAAAGTTTTGATTTAGTACAAAGTCACTCTGATGTACTTTTACAAACAAGCCTTGTGATTTATTGCTTGTTAAATTAATTCAGACTTATCATGAGAACTTATCATAGTTCGGCTGATGCCACTCCTATCGGAGGAATTCTGATGAAAAATTACAGAAATCTATTGAACAGGTAAACTTCTCGAGAGGAAAGCAGCACCTCTTCACAAAATTTTACGATATACCATTAGAAATACTTGTAGTAACACTGTGGTACCACATTGGTGATCAGAAAGTGTTATGATAAATAATCACTTTATTACCACCCATGTAGTGCCAGTGTTTACCTTGAAGATATTAACCTTGAAGTGGCATTCATTGACTATCTTGCAGCATTTCAGAGTTAGGATTTCTGTTGAAAGAGAGATTTCGTTTTATTGTTAAAACTTATGAAGATCATGGTATCAGAAAGCTTTATTTATATTAATAATACAAATGGTATCGAGTGTTTACGTTAAGGTTATATTGTACTTGTAATAAACAATTAAAATAATGTGTACAAATTTTGTAAAAATAAAACTCGTGGTTACGATTTTACTTGGTACAACATGATATAAAGGAACTCATCCCTTAACCCTTTCGAATTTGCCTTACATTCTCATAAGAGGGATGGAAACGGACAATGTCACCCTACCCAGAAAGATGACATTGCATCACAAACTCTCTCCACCAAATAAAAACCTGTTAAATTAATAGTCAGCAAGTCAGCTGAAAGGAGTCAGCAAGAAAATCCACGATTGTTTGCTCAAAGCTAAAACTTATTTAGAAGTTAGCCCGTGTTATGAGGAACAGGGAACGCAGGATGGCGACCTGTAGGTGTCGGTTGAGCTGCACATTTTTGAATGTGACAAAAAAACAATGCCATTGGGTATGAGTACTCAGCTAATTTTGTGTATATTGTTTGTTAGATAGCCAAGGTGAAAGGGTTGTATGACACCAATATGGCGTCTCAAACTGTACGCCATATTAAATTCAACGTGTCATTTTTTAATGCTCTCCTATATTAAGAGTTCAAAGCTAATGTTTGGCTCTAATGGTAGAAAATTCTTTTTCATTGCCGATTATGACTACTATTTTCGGCGTTCTAGAGCCACCATACTGATTCAAAGATGTCCACTTTGTCACTAGGTCATGTATATAGGTACACACCTGAAAAATACTTTTATTCATTTTAATGTCTACAAGACGAATTTGAAAGTGCCATACTGATTGGGTGTCCTGAACGTAAGAGTTATTTTAGATTTATTACTAATTCTGCAAATAAGTTCCAGAACTTGGTGGCAGAATACACTAACTAAACATTACAGAACTTAATAACTATACGCAATTTTACAAATTTTACACTTTACAAATTAACATAAACATTTCACCGTGCAAGCTTCCATGGCACTCCACCTCACCCACCTCACCTCACTGCCAATCACGTTTTAATGTGATTTTGACTCACTCATTTCCCTCAACTTCACATCACTGCACTACACGCCACTGCACATAATAATAATAATAATAATAATAATGTTATTGTAATAATAGTTATAATATAACATACTTTACATAGGAGATAATAAGACATATAAACATCTAGGAATTTAATTTATTTTTAAATTTGCTGACATCATGAGGAAAGGGATCAGATGTCACAGGCAAGCCGTTCCAGTCTCTAATTCGCGAATGAATATTTTCCAACGTCCGTTTTCTGAATTCTTGTCTGAATTTTGGCATGTGATCCGCTCTGCCGAAATATGTAGGTTTCCTAATCGACTTTGAATTTCTTTCCACGGTGTGCCTGTGTACGCTTTTATACATAGCATAGAGACGCGATTTATCTCTCTTGTTTCGAGTGACTCTATACTTTATTCCTGGTACCCTGAAAGCAAATTTTGAAGCTCTCAGCTGAACCTTTCTAGATTTCTTGCTGCAAAAGTCTGTATGGTCCCAACATATCGCGCCATATTCTAATATGGGTCGCACTAATGACATATATGCCAGTTCTTGGCACTCACTGAACTCGTTTTTGAGAATCCGCATAATAAAATGCAAAGATCTCCATGCTTTCCTACAACGAAATTCTACTTGATTTTCCCATGTCAATTTACTGTCTAGCTGAACTCCTAAATATTTTCAAGACGTGACTCGAGGTATAACATTATTATTCAATTTATACGCGGTTTCATTGTAACTTCGACCCTACCAAACGTGATGGATTTGCTCTTTGAACTATTTATTTCCATGCCGTTTGTATCCGCCCAGATATGTAATTTGTCCAAGACTCGCTGCAAAATATTCTCGTCCTCTTCCGAGTTAACAATTCTATAAATTACGCTGTCATCTGTAAATAGTCGTACATTAGAAACTAAACTTATCGGTAAATCATTCACGAAGGCAAGAAACATGAGTGGGCCGATGACACTCTCTTGTGGAATTCTGACGTGACGTTTCTCGAAGTTGATAAGTACTCGATTCGGACCTTGTGTCCTGTCACGAAGTAGTTCGTTTATCCACGCTACCACTCTAGTGTCTAAACCCGAATCTATTAATTTCTTTACAAGACGATCGTGTGGAACAACATCAAAAGCTTTGGCAAAATCAATACAATCGCGTCGACCCACCATTCATCAACACGTCGTTCAGGTCCTGTAAAAGTGAGACTAGCTGACTTCGCACAAACAACCATTCCTGAAACCGTGTTGACTCTGATAAAGCCATTGCTTGTCCTCCCATTCTTTCCTGATATAGCTAGAAATTAGATGTTCCATGCTTGCATACGACTGATGTAAGACTTACCGGTCTATAGTTACTAAGTAATGTCTTGTCGCCACTTTTAAAAATAGGTACGACGAGAGCCAGCTTCAATCTTCCGTGCAAGGTTGTTTATCGATACTTGAAATAACCTAATTAAATATGGTATAATAGCCTCTCCACCTAATTTAATGACGTCCATGGAAATAGAATCTGGGCCTCGTGATTTCCATCTCTTCATTAATTTTATTCTTTTCCGCAAAGTATTTACATTAATATGAAAAAGACTTCTATCTGACAGTGATGGCATCTGAATACAATTTGACTTTCGCTTGAAAACGGAGCAAAAATACGCGTTAAAAGCATTAGCTTTTTCACAATCGTCCGATATTGGCGAATTATTAACCCGAACAACTGGAATCTCATCTTATTTCCTTCCTTCTACGAACGTATTTAAATAATGCCGACCAATTTTACTGCCCTCCGCATCAGAATATGAGTTAAATGATGTTCCTCTGCGATTTTCTTTTCCTTCCTCAAAGCTTTTGAATAATTTCGAAATAATGTCATATGGTTTTCACTACAGTGTCTGTTCTTCTACGCTTCTCTGGTTCTTCTACGCTTTTCTGGTCTGTCTACGCTTCTCTGGTTTTTCTTTTCAACCGTCTGATTTTCGCATTATATTCCGGATCGCATTTTGTTTTTAACAATTTAGTTGGTACAAATGCCTGCTCGGCATTTACTAGAATATTTTTACGCTTCCCATATTTCTTCCATTCCTCCTCCTATACTAAGAATCTGCCATACCGTTCTCTTAAGTAATTTTGAAACTCTGCTACATTCGCTTTCTCGCGCCCTCACTAGAATACCTGTCGCAATATTTTTCCTTGAAATACTTAACTGTAAATCAACTAAAACGGCTTTATGATCACTTATGCCTTCTAAAACGTCACACGACAAAAATAAGTCCTTCGGTCTAATTAGGCAAATGTCCAGAATCGCGTCCTGTCGGTGGGCCGGTTCTACTACCTGTGCTAATCCGCTGTCCCAGAAAAGTCTGTTGACTATTTGTTGTACTTTACCTCGCAAAAATCCCTTTCCAATTTGCGTCTGGGAGATTTAGGTCTCCAGCAATGACTACATGACGGCTATTTATATTTTTGTTCTTTTCGTAGAGCGCGCCTAGATTTCATCACTATTGCCCGGCGGACGATAGCAAGCAATTATTTCAAGATACTTCCCGAACAAAAATTTCTACACCCATCATTTCAAATTCCTTTATCAACCCAATTTGATCTGATATTAAAAGTGTTTTTACGCAAATAAAAACACCACCGCCTCTGGTTTCGGATCTCTCCTAAACGTAAACACAAACGTAAACAAAAACGTCTGAACGAAAAATTTCCGTTTGCTACCGCGTCCGAAAGCCAAGATTCAGTTCCAAATACGATATCAGGATCACATGCTTCAATTAAATTCCACAGTTGGGTTTTCCCCTTTATTCATGATACTACGACAGTTCAACATGCAACAATCTAGGAAGCCTCTCCTCACCGGGAAGTCGGGAACCCTCACCTGTTATCCTGTAAAGTTGTTTTTTTTTTTACTAGTGTGAGGGATACTTATGTTGTTTAGTCATGTTTAATGTCTAAAAACCCCGTTTGTTTTACTATACGGGATATCTTGTTTTTAAAAGGGAGGAATAAACCTATATATTTGTAAAATTTTTTTAAAGTATAGGCAATTTTTTTTTTGTATTCAAAATTTGAGTATATTTTAAAAGTAGGCATCACAGAATTCACTTCTCCTCATTGCACGTCACAGAGTTTTCAACTGTTATTGATTTAAAATAAAAAAAAAATAAAATACAATTAAGTTGTAATTATTTTGAACTTTGCGTAGGTTTTTAATTTTTGGGAAAAGAAAGATACTGGGAAAAAATCTATGACAATCAATATTTTAAAAAGGATGGAAACAGAAACGTAACAAAAATAAATTAAGCATTTTTTTTACTGTTTCTTGTGCAAAGAAATGAAAGAGAAGAAACTAAAATCCGAAGCGCGGCAAAGAAACCCCTTTGCTGGCAAAAAACCCCCACGGGAACGAAATTTTACTTCGGCTGCGAATTTAGTTTCTTTAAACAGGATGGAAACAAAAATTCATCATGGGAGTTTAGTTTCTATCCAAGAGTTTTATTCAAGATTCATTTTTGTTATTTTCAATTCATGACGTCAAAAAAAGATTTAGTTTCACCCCAGTAAATATAATTTAAGTAGGTTTTGGGACTATTAATATTGTTGAGATTTTTCCGACCTCCCCAAAGGGGGCAGTTACTGTGTCCCGGGCCCTCCACCGCCCGAATGTCGGCGGGTGTCCATTACCTGGAAGGGAAAGGGCGGCGGCAAAACGTATGTTTACGCCCATTTTCAGAAGATCGGGATCGAATACATGCTTAAATAATCAGAATGTAATTTTACAAAAAAGGGGTTTCCCTTTTAAAATGAAACCCTCGATATATTATGATAAAAAAAATTTTTTTTGAAAAAATACATTTTGAAACAAAAATGTTAACAATTGTGAAATGGGGTCTAAAAAAAATGCTAACATAGAATGTATGTAAAAAACTGGCATCAAGTGCCCCCAATGAAAGTTTTTTCATTTTCCCTTAATCAGTATCCTTACGATATCCTTACTAGTTTTTGGGTTAGAACTGACGTCGTTAGCCCCGGGGTTTAGCCGAATTCGTTTACTACGCCCGTGAAGTCACGATGGTTGGGAATTCGAGACTCGTGGGTTTTTGGTTGGATGACCGGCCGGGAACCCGGATCTAACGTCGCCGACCCCCCGGGCCAAAGGGGATAAAAGGCACTGATTGACTACGGCGTGACGAGATTTTGACTTGGAATTGAACGGAGGATTCCCTTAACAATAAAAGCACATTAATGCAGGAACCCCTCAATGCAAAAGCGCCAACGCCCCGGGGGGGCTTGGAGGCGCGTTGCGTAAAGGGGAATGCAAAAAATTAAAAAATAAAAAAAAAACGCGTGGACCTGCATTTAAAACTACAAAGAGCCCAAGAATATGGTTTTTGCAATTAGTCGAAAGAACAGCCGCCCCAGAAATGGGACCCCAGCTGATAAGACTTTCCCTCGGTTTCAGAAAACCCTTTTTAAAAATGCAACAAAATTTGAAGATGCCAAATAAATAAATAAAAAATAATAAATAAACAAATAATATTGCAGAACAATTTGTGTAAAAAAAGGGGAATTTGTATAACACCTTACAAAAAAAATAAATAAAAAAAAAATTTTCCCAAAAATTTTATATATTAAATTGTGTAATAAAAGGTTAATTTGAATAACAGTTGCCAAACCCAAAAAATTATCCATCATTGGGTTTAAAGTTCCTAAAAGGGAAAAATTGAAATTTTTTTAAAGTTAATTTAAAAAAAAACGTTCAATATTACTAAACTACTTCAAAAAATTTAAAATGTTCCAACTAGTGTGAGTAAATTCCGAAAGTAAAGGTGGTTGATGTATTCTTTTAAAAAATTTGGGCCCCTTCATTCACGTTTTCCCATGAACGTAAATTTTTGTTTTTATTAAGAAAATACAAAGTCAAACCCAGTTTTGAACTAGTGATCTCTTCATATTTATATTTAATGAAAATTAACCCTATATGCCCAAGGGTTTGCGTTTTTTTTAAAAAATAAAAAGGCAATGATATTTTTAATTTTTTCAAGAATTTCTGAGTAAGTCAACAATGCATATCATGATCTAATCTTGTTTTAAAAGGTTGGGGAATGTTGGTATAGTGTTTTGGGTCGTTATTTTTTAATTTAAAGGGGGAAAAACCCGCTTTTATTCGTGACTTTGGTTGGGGGGAAAGAGACCCCAACCCAAGTAAAAAATATGAAATTTTTTTTATGTAATAAAAATTTTTTTATTATCTAAATTTTTGATGTATTATTCCCCATTTTAACACGAAAAATATTATTAGTGGGAAATTTTGAGGGCTTTTTTTAAATGCTACTTAACCATTTTATAAGAGACATGGAATTTTATGAAATTTTTTCCAAATTTTCCCAAGATCTGCCGCCTATCGGGGAAAAATCGACGCCCCTCGTCTTCCCCGATTTTTTTTAAGTCGCGCCCCCTTCTTATTTATTTATTTTTTTATTTATTTTACGTCAAAAAAGTTAAAACGGTATGAGGGAAAGGAAAAAAGGGGTTTTGGCACATTTTCAAAATTTGTGATCCCTAACTACGTTTACTTTTAAATTTTTGGTTTTTTTGAAAGGGGGGAAAAAAAAAAATTTATGTAGTAAAATCTATTTTAAAAAAAAATAAGCAATAAATTTTAAATTTTTAAAAGGGGAAAAAAAACAAAAAAAAACCCCCATGTAATAAAATCTTTTCATGATAAATAAGCAATTTTTTTTTTAAATTTTTTTTCCCTACAAAATGGAAAATAGTTTGAATAATTGTATTTCCCACTGAATTTAGAAGACGGTAAAAGGAAAAAGGGAAGTTACATTTATGTCCAGGAAGGGAAAAAGGGGTTTCCCTTTTGCTCAATGGATCAGGAAACTGGAAAAAAACCCGGATCGAGAGGGGTTTTTATTGACCCGAAAGGTAGTACAATAGTTGTTAAGGGTTTTTTATACCATTTATACAGTCCAAAAAATAATGCATTTTTATCTTTGGGAAAATTAAAGTTATTTTTCCCAGATCTAGAAAGCCCTTCTAATTTATGAAAAAGTTAAAAGAGAAACGATTTCATTTGGGGATTTAAATTTTTCAAAATTTTTAATCTTTTAATGTCGTCTGGAAAAGTGTTGTAAAATAATGTACTTTAAATGTAATTTTTTGAAAAATGAGTTGTTATACTGTCACCTGATGAATAGGGATTTCTACGTCGAGTGTTATAGAATAGACTTCGGCATTTTTTGAAAATATTTCCCCCTTTTTGAGCAAGCCATTTTTTAAAAAAATCACTGATTCGTAAATAAGAAGACACGGTAATGGTAAAATTTTAAATTTAAAATAAAAGGGGGCCCTTATGAATAAAACGTGGGTGGTTTTGGGTTTATTCGTAAAACCCGTTTTGAATCTAAAAGTCGGGGAGCTTAAGATGTATTTCCCAGAATATTATGCCAATTCAGGGGGGAATGAACATTCGCGAAGATACAAACGAGCAGTATGAAGGCCAATTTTTGGTAAGAATTCTGAACGCGTAAAATGAACTTAATTTTGGGGTTAAATTTCATTTAAAGGGACGTTCCATTTAAGGTTTGACTAAATTTGGGAGAGACCAAAAATTTTGTTCCCTTTAACATCACAATGGTACACTGTTCATTTTAAAGGGGAAAGAATTGTTTTTTTTGAAAGGGAAAAACTGCAAAAAAACCCGTTTTCGTTTACTATTAATTTGTTATTTGGGGAACCAATTTGAAACATCTGATATTTGTACTATTTATGTTTCTTTATTGAAAAGGGATGTTCGTATCATCCGCAAAGAAAAACTTTTTTCCGTTTCGAATCGTCGAGGGATATCGTTTACGTAAAGTAGAACAGAATGGGGCCCCAAAATCGATCCTTGAGGAACCCACATAAGGGGAAAAAGAGTCGGAAAGGTGCGTACGTAATGTTTTTTTTTCCAGAAAGGTATTTCAACTTCTGAGATCGTTTTTTAAAGGTACGAAAAACCCAAACCTAAAAATACCACGAATTCCAATGAAGGAAATTTTTGGAAAGAAAAATGCCCGGATCAATGACGTCAAAAGCTTTTGAGAGATCTAAAAATAATCCAATAGGTCCCTTTGTTTTGATCCAATGATGAGGCGAAAATTTTTAAGAAAAAAAAATAGGGTTGTTTCCGGGTTTTTTTGTTTTTCAAAACCATGTTGGCAATCTGAAAGGTCGGTTTAGTGAGAAAGGTTTATTGTACGTAAAAAAAGTCTCTCTAATTTTTTTGAAAAGACTGAAAAAGGGAGAAATGGGCCGAAAATTTTTGAATTTTTTTTGGTTTTTTGAAAGCGGTTTTTTTTAGCTGTTTTGAAAATATCTAAAACGTTCCAGTGCATAGAGATGAAAATTAAATATGTGGGTTAACGGGTGAAATGGCATACGCACAAGTTTTTAACAAAGAATCCAATTTCTTTCAAACCCGGGACGAATATTTTTTTTTTAGTTTACTTTTTATTTTGAGAATTTAAAGGAAGAATTTTTTCCGGAAACGAACATTGGTTTTTAAAAATTTTGGGGGTGAACTATCTTTTTTTGAATTTTGTGTTGGAAACCCCCTTTAGTGAGATCGGCAGAATTTCAAAAAGTACTGGTTAAAGAGATTAGCCCCCGTTGCCGGATCTTTCACATTTATATCGTTATTTTTTAAAAAAAATTTTTACGGGTTTTCTAGTTGATTTGGTATTTGTTTTATTATTTTCCCAAATTGCTTTTTTTTTATTTTTTGGGTTAAAAAATATCCTGATCGTTTTTCATGTTTTTTGGCCTGCCTTATGATTTTTTCGTAAATTTATTCGTACAGATTTGGGTATTTCCTGTCCGTTATCCAAAAGAAAAAATAGTGTGTAAAATTTTATGTAAAACTTTTATCCAAATATGGTGAGTATTCAAGAAAAATTCAAGAGCCGGGAGTTATTTGAAAAATGAAATTATCAATAGAGAGTAGACAAAAGTTACAGATACTTACTTGTGTTTTGTAAGTTCTGAAAAAAATAGTACGTACAGAAATGGTCCCAAAAAACCCTTTGAATGGACCCCCCCATTTTCGATTTTTCTTCAAAAATTTAATTTTTAAAAAAACCAAAAAAGAAATAATTTTTTACTCAATGCAAAAAAATTCCTTTCTTTATTTTCAGTAAAGAAACGAAACGAAACTAAACTGTCTTTAAGATCTGTTCATTCGTAACAAAACCCAATTCCCAGATTTTTTGTTTCTTTAAATTAACGAAACCATACCCCCCAAATATAATTTTTTAAGGGGCCCAAAAACGAAACGTGGTTTTTTTTTGTTGCCATCCTTGATCCCGGGGAATGAGAGTTTGACATTGAAGTTACGCGGGTTTCCCCTAGTTTCCACGGCGAGGGAAAATGCACTGAGCCAAGGAGGTTAGTTACGTCAGCATCTTCCGCCCCGCTTGCCGATGAATAGCCAGGGCACGTTTCGGAAGAGCGTGGGATGCTGGGATCTTTTTGCTCAGCCTGCCCCAAATTTGAAACAAGTCCTGAAAGTTTGAAAACGAAGAGGTTTTTGATTGTTTTGTTTCAAAGGGGAAACCCAAATTCAACCACCCGTTGGCGGGGCCCGTAAAACAAGGTTCTTCCGTTGTGGGTTTTATTTTCTTCCATTCTACCCACAAGACGTTTTAGTTGTTTTTTTTTTTTCACGCCATTTTTTTTAAATTTGTTTTTAAAACTGCCCACAAATGTTTTTGGGGATTTAACCCGGGTCTTTGTGGTGGTTTTTATTTTGGTAGGGTTCCTTTATTAACCATGTCGTATTGACCCGGGCCTTGTGCTTACGGGTCCGTTCTGCTGAAAACGGTAAACAGGGGGTAAGGTCATTTTCTCCGCTTTCTGTTTTACATTTCGCATCTGCCCCGAAGAGGTTTATTTTACATTGTCAGACCAAATTACCTCCCCCAAAAATTTTCCCCCATTCACATGTTTTTTAGCCAATGCAAGTCTCATCTTGAAATTTTTCCCTTTGCTCAGAAACCTCTTCCCCCCTATTCATCCTTTTTTTGTATTTTTTTTCATTTTTTTTTCCCATTCTTTTTAGATACATTTTCCACTAAGATACGTAATTGATTACTCTTAGACGAGGTATTTTACGAACTTTTTAAAAGACAAATAGTTCCCCCCGTTCATTCTATCTACGTTCTTTGGTTTTCGTGGCAATTTTTTCGTAGAACCTTCCTCTCTAAATTTTCTTACTAAATTTTTTTTAGTAAGGGTGGCCAGCAAACCCCGGGAATCCTTAAAAACCTAAAAAAAGGGGAATTGGAAACAGCCTGAAAAAACAAAAAAAAACCGGGAATTTGATTTAAAAAAACCGGGTTTTTTTGTTTTTTCCCCCACACGCACACGCACACACACACACACACACACACAAAACCCACACACACACACACACACATTTAGCACCAATTCACAAAAGACATCGTGTTCAGTAAAGTGCAGAAATTCAACTTAGTACATGATAACGGCGAGGTTTAAACGAAGGACATACAAGAAACGTCAGCATGTTTGCTTGAGGATCGCGAAGTTTTTGACTCACGCATAACACTCCTTCAAACACTCCCCCTTGTGTAGATGTATTATTGGTGGAGAAATTAATCTTAGGCCACGTTTGCCTGGGGGTTGACGTGCATGGACAGAATTTGCAAAACCCTTCATTTGGGAACTCAATCGCCGAGCTTTCGATTAGTGTCGTGATTTTTTCATAAATTTTTTGGATGGGCCCCACAGAATTTTTCCGATCGAAACGACAATGTTATAAAGTCCATGTTATTCAAAAGGGAATTTTAATTTTTTTCTAGAAGAGCGGTCAAAGTTTTTCTTTGCTTATAGCCCCCCTTTTAAAGAGGATTAGGGAGTGATAGTGCCCGAATTGACAGGGAACACGAAGAAAATGAACATGCGGTGATCTTGACGGGGTTGGGCGCCAGAAAATATGAGTAGAGCCTATTTCTTTCACTGCATTGCACTTTAAGGCATCACAGGTAGTAAAAATAAATTAAAGTTAAAATGTTGATAAAATTTATGGTACTAAATTTTTTTCAGTTTTTTTTTCATGTAAAGTATTAGAAATAATGCTACGGGAAATAACCCAAAACCCCAAACCCAATTAAAGAAGTGCCTATGGTGCATCCAGTGTTCATTTTGATACCCGGGAACAGTAGTCATTTCAAATTTTTTACAAATGAAATATACCATAATTAGCGATCAAAATTTTTTGGGAAGTAAAGAAGTAACTTGTTAGTTTGAAGTTAATTTTATGACCTTCCACCAATCTATTTTTTTTTATAAGAATAGAAAAGGTTTCCAAAAAACCCTTTCTCATTATGTTTACGAACCCTGGGAAAATTAAAAGCGCGACTGTTGTTCCCAAAATTACAAAAAATACTCGTAATTTAAAAAATTCTTCATGACCTTATTTGAAGAAAAATTTTTAATGAACATATTTTTTAAAGGGAAAAAAATTGTATCTTCACAATTGAAGTTATAAGAAGATCGAGAAAAATTTATTTTTTCGTTTATCGAAAAATCGAGCATATTATCCAACATGAGCCCTGCATCATTCTTCTAAGCGCATTTTACGTTATTTAACAAAATTTAATCAAAATTTTAACTTTTTTTTAATAGTTTAAAAATGTCAATGTTTCCCCCAAGATTTGCAAAAACACTCATATTTTCGAAAAATAGAACATGACATATAAAGATGTTACTGATGAACACATTTCAAAAGAAATCGTTGTGCTGAAACAGAAAGCCCTTTTTCTCGCAATTAGTAATGTAAATTAGTGCCAATGATCGCTCATCTATTCGTATTCACATTTAAAATAGAGGACGCAATTTAAAAAAAAAAATAAACAAGTATAATATAAATATAAAAAAATGATAATAATAATAATAATAATAATAAAAAATTAATAATAAAAAAAAATGAAAAATATCCAAATCCTAACTTATCCAACTGCGTGTTGAGAGCGGGGACTGAAAAAAAGCAATTTTTATTTCATATTTTTTTTAAATGGGTTTTTAAATAATTTCTAAAAGATTAATTTGTAAACGTATAACGAAAATCCAAATTTTAAAAAACGAATAAATAAAAAAATAACATACACACTCTAATTTACGTAGCTTCTAACTGCCTAAAAACATATCTAAAATTACGATCAAGAGATGCAGGATTTTCAGAGCGGACGATTGTTTGACGATCAAAATCGATGGCGTTTTTTTTAATTTTGGAAAATGTCCGAGCAGTTTATAAAAGTACCACCCAAAAATTAAAATATGGGATTTCAAATTGAAATGGCCGCGACATCAGCCAGATCGATTGGGGAATATTAATTTGGAGAAAATCGGTTGAACAGTTTAACCGCTTGCGTTTTTCACTGACAGATATTTTGGTCAATCGTTTTTTTGGGATCAAGGACCCAAAAAACATGGATTTTTACACCACGTGTTTACAGTTTTTTTCTATATTTCTACAACTGAATTTATCTGCTTTTTCGTTATCGGGGTCCTGTAATGAGGGGTTTTTTTTTCCCAAAAAATTCCACCATTTTTCGCGCAGTATTACATAACGTTTTTTCTAAACAGGTTCTTTTTTAAGGGGACAAAGAAAATCCATTATAATTGTATGTGTAGAAAGACGACAAAATTTTTTTTTTTTTTTTAATTTTCAAAAGTCAGAATTTTCAACGAACATGAGCTCTGCACTTTTGAACGTTCTATACGCTATCCGAGGGAAAATTGAATTAAAATTGTTTATAAAAAAAAAATTGCCTATATTTACAAAAATTAGGGAAAAACAACCGGGGTTCGAAAGGTACAAAACCCTTAATTCAAAATCTAGCTTTAAGGAGCATATTTTAATTAAAGGAAAATATCTTCATAATTGTAATTGTAGAAAGACGCCGAAAAATGGGGGATTTTTGCATTTTTCGATAAATTTTATTTTTCAAAGAAATAAATCTACACCATTCTGATAAGCGGTCTTCACACAAATTTAAAAAAACAAAATTTAATCAAAACGTTGGAGCCTTTTTTTTTCAAAATGCCCCTGGGGGTTCAAGAAACCCCAAAATTAAAAAAAAGTTTCAAATTTAAGGGGCCCGGACATCACCAGATCGTTTGGGGAATACAAAAATTTTAAAGGGAAACCGTCTGAAAGGTTTGGGCCCCCAGCGTTGTTCACGGGAGGGACGGACGTTTTGGCCGTAAACCCGGGAGAGTCCGGTATCGAGGACCCAAAAAAAACATGGATTCAAACCCCACGTTTTTGGAAGATTTTCCCAAAGTTTAGCCACTGGTTTTTAACCAGAATAAAAAGCAGAAAGAGTTTGGCCAAAAATTTCCCCAACATTTTCCCGCCATATTACATAACTATCCCCTTTAGTAGTGCGTAAGGGTAGAAGGTAAGAACGGGGAAAAATGTGTGAAAAGAATTGGAAAATTTGTATTCTCAGAGCGGGAAAAACCGGGGAAAAACCTAGAAACCAAAAAAGCCAGATCAGGGGGCCCACCCTGTTAGTGCCCCCTGTTATCGCTGGCCACCCTCAAGTGGAGTAGCGTTTGTTAACTATTCTACCTTTTTATCGCAAGGAATACCCCTTTGGGTGTTGACAAACCCTTTTCCAAAGTCAACCCTTCTGGTTCTTTTTTGATGCTCCTTGCCTATTTGTTGGAACTACCCCTTATAGAGCGCATTGAGACGCTAAAAACCCGTAAAGGACGGCGAAACCCTGACGGGAGGAACTGAAATATTGCCACTTACTTGACTGCACGAATAGCAAAGTTGAAAAGAAAGATATTTGTTTTATTCAATATTAAAATTTGTTAAACATGCATACATGTAATTTTTTTTCATTGACATGTATTTCCCACTAACGAAAAATGCTGCACTATTTCAACAAAGACATTATTTTCAAATATTTTAGAGATGTGGAAACCCTTTTTTGTTGCTAAATCTGGGGTACATTAGGGTTTTGTTTGCTTTATATAACATTGGTTATCTCATAATGAACTAAACATACTCCAAATTCGTTTTTCCCTTTTGGGATTTTTTATTGAGAGCGAGGGAATCAAATAAGGCCCTCTTGGGGGTTTCGTGTATTTACGTAATATTAATTCTACCTTCTTGTCAAATTCAACTTATATGCAGGGAAAAAAGATTTGCAAAACAGTCGTACATCTTACCATGCTCAACAATATTGTTACGTTTCTAGGTGGTGAATTAAAAGTCCGTATTATTTTAACAGAAACGTTTATTTTGTTTCTTAAATATAATAACTAAAAAACACTTGATTATTTATTTTACATAAAATTTCGTTTTTATTTACCTATTTCATCTCTTGATTTTTTTTATTTACACTACCCCTTTCTTACACACTGCAGTTCAAACACTGGCCACAGTTCACTGCACTGATCACAGTTCGATGCACTTGGTCACAGTTCTCATCACCGACCACAGTACGATGCACTGAGCACATTCATCACACAGCTATTCACCGCGATCCACACTTCACAGTTCAGCTTCCACTGCGGACTCAAGACTCACTCGGGGGTCGCCGGCCGCCGCGTATTCATATTTGTCGAGAAAATTTGAAAACCCTCGGGCCCCCTCGACCTTTCCCAAAATCCGCCGGCAGGTAATGCAACCCGCGCTCACAGGCAGCTCGGGTGGCGTCGGGGATGCCGCAATCCGCGCGTACAGGTAGCCCCGTGGTGGGCCCGGCCGGTGACGCAATATTGGTTACACTCCCCCTTCAGTTGCGATCCGTCTCGGGCGTTTAGTAAAGTCATGCCGATTTGCACCCGGAGCCTCTAGTGCAGTTGGAGGTTAAAAGGGCAGCCAGTTGTTTTTGGGGATATCTTATGGTGGTAGCTGCAGACTAAGATGCTAACCCCAGTGAAAGGGAAACAGTATTCCAACATCTTCTAAATATTCTCCAGTTCAGTGCATAAAAACCCACATCCCATTTTTGGGACATGGCAATCTTCTGACATTGTCTTGCAGTATTTGGTTTGAAATTTCAACGATTCCCCAAAGATTTTCTATAGATCCCTTTCCCCCTTAAAAGACCAAAAAGTCTTTACACGACTTTTATTTTGTTATGGGCCCCCTGTAGTTGCTCCCTTTTTATCAAAGCCACACGCGCACTGCCCTCCCCATTAACCACCGCTGATAACGGGGCCCTTCTGTTTTTCCCCGACCGCTTGAGCGGGAAGTGTCCCTGATCGATGGCCCCGCAGCCGGCTTTTATCTTGCGTCCCAAGATTTTATCGCACTCCTGCATTTACCGCGGCGGCGCTTTTCCCCGAGCCCGTTTTGGTAAATCTGACCGCGATCGGGTTTGCCCCCGTGTCGTAATTTGAATGTCTTTTTAACCTTCGCACTTCCTGCAGCGAGGGGTCTTTTACTGTTGGGGCTTGCATTCTGATGCCGTTTTCGGGTGTTATGGGGGAACCCCCTTTTTTCCCAAAAATTTTAAAGACCCGATTGACACCTAAACTACAGTTTTTAGCTACCCCGTTCAGCTCCGTTATTCATTCAGCGGGGTATCTTTTCTTTTTGCCCCGGAAAGAACGCATACCTGGCCGCGACCACATGGGGTTTCCCCCATAATGTTTTGTTAACATAATTTTAATTTCTGATCACTTGGGTTTATTAACTTTGCCCGGTACAAACCAAAGGGGGAAAATTTCAACCTTTTAACCAAGAAAACGCTCCCCTTTTTTACTTTCTTTCACTCGACCCCACAAAAATCCAATGCTGTTTTTAGTCTTTCCCAATCACCCAAATTTCTTAACTCCCTTAAAAGGGTCAAAAGGCGCAGGCAGTTCCCTTTGCTTTGTTCTGATTTCACCCCCTTTCCCCAGCTTTTTCTAGTTGCGCTAAATTTTTTTTGGCTTGCTTTTTAAATCTGCTACATAAACTGTTGTTGCTGTTGCTGCTGTTGAATAAACGGGACACCGCCCCAACCCGATTGAGCTGGTGCGCTCGCCATCTTTTTACTTGTAGCAAATACCAGATTGTTGCACCCCATTTTATACTTCGTCGCCTGCTGCTACCGGCGACAATACGTAATCAATTTTTCCCCAAAAGTTTTTTTCCGCCGCCAATTGTTTTTTGGAAATAATGCACCCCTTTAAATAAACACAGATTTATTGACAACACAGCAAGTACAGAAACCTTCCAGAATCCCAAGAATGTACCAAAAACAATAGCCAAAATCAAAAACCCAAAAGCCCAGGAGATGTACCAAAAAACCAGCAAAGTTCCAAGATAATTCCACAGAATAACCAAAATCTTGCCGGGGCCCAAAGATCACTTTTAACAACGTTCCCCCCTTCCCCCCCTTTTCTCAACTACACCCCGGAATGCCAAAAACCAACGCCCGCTGGGCCGGCGGCGCCCGCCCCCAAAACGGGCGGCGCTGGGGACCGTTGCCCGGGTGGGGCCCCCGGGCCCGCCTTGTTTTCCGGGGGTTGGGCGGCGCCTTTACTGCCCGCCGCCTGCCGACCCCCTTGATCGCCGCGAGCGCTGCCCCAGGCGCGCCCCTTCCGGGTTCACAGCCGCGACAATATCCAATACTTCTTCCTCCCAAATTTCATAATTTTAGAAAAAAAAATAAATAATTATTTGTGTCGATGAATTTAAATTTTTATTTAAAAAAGTGACATCTGCAATTTACACCCATTAACTCACATTTTCAATACTTCCTTTTTTGCAAAAGAATATATCCAGATATTTTCAAAAAAAAACAAACATTAAACCACTTTTTAAATAAGGGAAAAAAAATGAAATTAAAAATTTTCCCTTAACCCTTTTTTTGTCTATTTTCTCAAAAACATTAGAGAAGCTTTTTTTACGTGAATGGAAAATTTTCAGGAAAAACGAAGCGTTTTGAACTCAACACGGTTTTAGAAAATCAACATCTGCAAAAACTGCCATTTTTTTCTTTTCTTTAAAAATGTTGCTTTATAAATGGACCAAAATGAATAACCCATTGGGGTATTTTTTGATATTTGAAAGCCTTTTAGTTTTGGGGCATAACATTTTGCTCTCAAAAATTTCCTTTCTTTGGGGGAAATTTGTGTAAGCCCTAGGATAACTGACCCTTAAAAAAATCGATCTCAAAGGGCTAGAAATAAGACTGGCACCCAAAGGACATTATTTGTTTATCTTTCCAATTCCCTTTTCCAATTTAAAAATGGGGTCCCACGGTTTTGATCTTAGGTTCTATCCACTTTCTGTTTTTCGTAAACGATACGCCCTTTTTCCATTGGGGGGGAATATCATTTCACTTTTTCCGATGACACGAATGTTCGTTTCAGAAAAAAAAACAATAAATAGTACAATTTGGAAATTTTGGAATTGGTTTTTAAAAAAATTATTAGTTTTAAAGAAGGGAAGACTGTTTCAATGCAATTTTGCGTTTTAAATCGGCAATCGTATGCCCATTGAAAATGAAAAAATATGAATTACTAAGAAAATGTCTAGGTCTCTCTATTCAGTCAAACTTTTAAAAGAAATGTACAAAAACAGAATTAACACCAAATTAAGTTGTTTTCGCATTCAGAATTCTTTTCAATTTTGTCAGCGTTCGCAACTTGTTGGGGGATTTTGCAAAAGTACATTCCCCCCCTGAGAGACGGCATTATTCGGGGAAGCTCATCTTTTTGTTCCCAGAAATTTTGGGGTTTTCAAAAAAAAATTATCCAAATAATGAAAAAAGCCATCCATGTGATCACCTGCCCCTTTTCATTGAGCTTGGGAAACTTTCCATTTTTGCCTATTTATTTACAAATCCAGTATTTTCGAAACTGACACTTAACGGTGGGAAAATATATTCATGTAATACTGATATTTATAATTAGAAATAG
Source organism: Teleogryllus oceanicus (assembly GCA_964035755.1). Classification (NCBI taxonomy): domain Eukaryota; kingdom Metazoa; phylum Arthropoda; class Insecta; order Orthoptera; family Gryllidae; genus Teleogryllus; species Teleogryllus oceanicus. The sequence goes on from CAXIVR010000672.1 coordinate 40,332, forward strand.
ACTGAGAAACAATGTTCATCAACCGTCAGTATCAGCAGCTCAATACAAGAAATCAAAACCATACCCCGTTAAAGTTACAACGCATCGCCTGATGAAATTAAACAATTGAAATCGGTACACAAATTGAAGTTAAAAATAAAATATTTTTTGCTGCTTAACTGTTTCAATACAATTTGAGTCTGTACTGATCGCCGAAAAGAAAAAAAAATGTTTACTTTTTAAAAAAGCAATGAATAGTATAAAAGAATTAGTTTATTTTTTTTGTATAATTTAAAAAAGAATTAATATGCCTGTAATAAGTAATGATTTAGGTTCCGGAAAAAGACCCCCATCCCCGATCGGGGTTTTTGACCTTTATGCCTGATTCCTGAGAAGTTTCCATTCCGGGATAGAAAGTTTTTTAAAGTTTTTTAGAAATTTGACAAAAAAGAAATTGGCCGGGAATTTTTAATTTCTTTTTTTCCATACCTTTCGTTTCCCCATAACACGGGCTAACTTCTAAATGTTAATTGGGGTTTTATACGGGGTTTTGTTGTTGGGCCCGGTCTATAAGGCTTTTTTGTAAAACATACTCTGGGGTTACCGGGAAAATTTGTAAATGATTACAAAAATGAAAGAAAAAAAAATTTGGTTTCAAAATTAAAAACACAGTTTCCTTGTACAATGTCACCCCAAAAACGGTATACGCATAACTGCCCGGGCAACATAACAAATTTATTAAACGGGAACTGTAAAAAATTTTGTTTGGGTATTTTTTTTAGTAATTCATGATTAATCAATTTGAATTAGGGGTTTTGGTTGTGCGGGGTGGTGATTGGAGTTTGAACACCTCTTTTCAGGGAAACCGAATGATTTTTGATACTTTTATATAAATCATAGTAGCAGGGGGAAAAAAACATTTTGTAAAATATTTTACATCCCAATCGAATATTGTACTCCCGGGCCCCTTCTAAAGGGTTTTTCCCTTCGTTGCCCTGAAAACCTTTCCTAGTGCTGGGCAATGACGCACTGCCCCCCTCAGTGCTATCCCCCCCCCCAGGGTTTTGGGGGATTAATACCACGTTTTTTTCACAATTTTTTAAAACCCAAATTTTAGGCTAGTTCAACGGGGTTCCGGGATGTGCTGAACACGACTTGGGTGGGTTTGTAGGGAAAAGACGGCACACGGGGATTTTAATATTTAGTTATTTACACGGAAATTCTTCAAACTGTGTTGTAATTTAGATTGAAAATGCTCCCTTTTCCCTACTTTTCAATAGAAATTACCAAAGGGACTTTCAAAAAACTGTATTTTCAATTAATAATTTTAATTTTTTTAATTTTTTTGATATGTTATTTAACTATGGGCATTTTTAAATAACCCCTTTTTATTAATTTTTGTGTGGGGAATGAATACTTGGTTGATAAAAGTTTACAATTCTGCGAGTAGAAGGTTTTAAATTTTTTTTTGAAGGTCTAAGAATACTTGTTTGTACGTGTTCTTTCCACATTTCTTATAACAATAATATGTTCCCCGCTGTCGTTTTTTCTCAAAAGCAAACTTTGTTGTTATATTTCCTCGTTTTTTCCGCGTAACTTTTGCCCATTTTTTCTGATGTTTTGGGAAAGGAAAAAAATTTCTTTGTAAGATTTATGTGAATCATTTCTACTATCGCCCTTGTAACAAAAAATTTAGGCCCAAATTTTTTAAACATTTATGTTTAGAATTTTTTTATTTCACTACTAATGTATTCCATAACGTACTATTATAATCATCGAGTCCATCAAACTTTTGAACGAAATGGGCCCTCAGTTTCCCATTGGGCCCCGCCATTTTAACCCCAAAAAACCCCCGTCGTTTGGGGTTCAAGGGGGACTGGAAAAATAGCCTCAAAAAAATTTGTTTTAAGGAGTTGACTCCCCCCTTATTTGAATTTAATTTTTGGGCTGCAACACTGAAAAATTGGAAAAAAAAGCATTTGTAATTTTCGTTCTTTTAACTTCAAAAAAATATAATATAATAATATATAATATATATAATAATATATAATATATATAATAATATATAATATATAAAATAAAATATAATATATAAAAATATAATAGTATAATAATAATTTTGTGAATTTTTTGGGAGTTATTACTTTCCCAATTAATCAATCATTGAGGTGTGATTCGGGCATTTAAAAAAATAGCGATAACTTAAAACGATATTACGTTTCCCCAAAAATACATTTTTTTAAAAAAATTTTAGTGATCCATACAATACATCAGATTCTGAACTGAGAGGTTTTTTAATTTTTTTGGAAGGAAAAACCTTAAAATATTAATATTTCGTTGCCGTGGGCATAAAGCGCGTGCGAGAAATATTTTCTCATATATTCAGTGTTCATGAGGTTGAAGCGTGAGTTATTGGGGTAATACTATAGAAAATCAGCAATTTCCTGAAACAAAGTACAAATCTCGAAAACAATTAGAAGCTTTCTCCATACGCAACGTCTTCCATTTTGTGATTGGTGCAACAAAGTAGGGCTAGGTTAAGGCACGCCTAACAATAAATGGGCAAAAGCATCATTACATTTAATACATATTCATACATATCAAGAAGGTTGTTTCCAAAGCTCAGTCTTGATGTTACGAAATGTCTCGTAAAAAAGCAAAGTGAAAGATATTGCTAAGGTAATGTAATTATCAGGGGATCATATTCAGCTTTATAGAGTTAATCTAAATTGAATGACGAAGAGTGTTTTGAAGAATGCTTTTCACTTCAAAATATTTTTGTTCCTTTTTAAGTTATATCAAGAATGTAACTTTTCATGTTGAATTTTGTTATGCTAAAAGCTTCTTTATGGAAATATACTACTTATTTTGTTATTCGAAAATGTGTAGCTTTTAGTTGTTTTCTATGTTGGTTTGTATTTTCTTTTATAAAGGGCATAGAAATACCATAAAAAATTAAATCTGGGAGTAAATTGTTTAAAAAGTAAAAGGGTTTTTTTTGTAGCGTCGCTGGGTTTAAAAATTACAAAAAATTTCATTTTCAATTTTAAAAAACAGGGTTTTTGTGGCATATTCTCTATAATTTGTTACAAGATAAAACTAATAACACTTTATATTTCGTATTCATTGTACAAAAATACAGAAATTCAATCATTTACCCACAACGTTTGTTCCTGAACAGAAAAAAAGATTTGCTTCTCTTCTATCAAGGGTTTAAAGTTCACTCTATAGTTATTACTGTTTTTCTGCGCTGCATTGAGTAAACATCTGAAAGTGTCGTATATAAAATAAACGTAACAGTAGTTCAGATCTTTAAAAAAAACATTTTCAATATTAATTTTACCATAAAATTCCATCATCTCTTTAAAAAAAACATGTTATTGTGAATTCCTACCAAAATTATTTTAGGTAAAAGACGCATTTGCTCCCCACCATAATACAAAAAAAGTTTCAATTTTTAAACTTTTTTACATGATACTGATTTTCAAAAATTTTATTTTTCATTTTTATTCTTAAAAAAAAAATAGGTTTCAAGGAAATTCAGGAAATAAAAGTACAACATGAATTTTAATAGAAATTATTTACATTATTATTAGTAGTAGTAGTGGTGGTGGTGGGTGGTGGTGGTGGGTGGTGGTGGTGGTGGTGGTGGTGGTGGTGGAGGAGGAGGAGGAGGAGGGGGCGTAGTAGTAGAGGGGAGAGTAGGAGGAGGGGGAGGAGGAGGAGGAGGAGGAGGAGGAGGAGAGAGAGTAGTAGAGTAGAGTAGTAGTAGTAGAAGGTTGGTTGTGTGTGTGTGTTGTGTGTGTGTTTGTGTGTGCGCTGTTGCTGCTGCGCTGCTGGGTGCTGCTGCCTGTTTCTGCTGCTGCGCTGGGGTGCTGCTGCCGCTGCTGCTGCCGCTGCTTGCCGCTGCTGCCGCTGCTGCTGCTGCTGGGTGCCGCTGGCTGCCGCGGCCGCTGCCGCCCGCTGGCGCTGCTGGGTGCCGCTGCCGGGGTGGGGTGCTGCTGCCGCTGCCGGGCGCCCTGCCGCTGCTTTCTGCCGGCGCCGCTGCTGGGCTGCTGGGGTGGGGTGCCGCCCGCTGCTGAGCCGGGCTGGGGTGCTGCCGCTGCTGTTTCTGGGTGCTGGCCGCCGCCACGCGGGTGGGCCCCGGCCGCCGCCGCCGCCGGGTGCCGGGGGCCGGGTGGGCTGCTGCCCCGCCGGGGTTTCTGGGGCGCGCTGGGGCTGTTTCTGCTGCTGCTGCTGCTGCTGTTTCTGCTAAGCTACTGCTTTCTGCTGCCGCTGCTGGGGTGCTGCTGGGCTGTTTCTGCTGCGCTGGGCTGGGTGCCGCTGCTGCTGGGGTTGGGGGGGCGCTGCTGCTGCGCTGCTGCCGTTTCTGGGCCGGGGTGGGGTGGGTGGGCTGCTGCCGCCGCTGCTGGGTGCGTTTCCGGGCCGGCGGGCCCCCGGGTGCTGCCGCTGCTGCTGCCGCGGCCGCTGCCGCCGCTGCCGGGTGCCGCTGGGCTGCCCGGGTGGGCGGGTCCCCTGGGTTTCCGGGCCCCCGGCCGCCGCTGCCGCCCGGGTGGGTTTCGCCGCCGGCTGCCGCCCAGCCGCCGCCGCCGCCCCTGCCCCCGCCGCCGCGCGCTGTGCTGTGTTGCTTTGGGGTTGTTGCTGCTGTTTCTGCTGCTGCTGCTGCTGCTGCTTTCTGTTTCCTTTCTGCTGCTGCTGCTTTCCGCTGCTGGGCGCGCGCGCGCTGCTGCTGGCTGCTGCTGCTGCTGCTGCTGCTGCTGCTGCTGGGCCGCTGCTGCTGGGCTGCTGCGGGGCCGGGGGCTGGGGTGCCGTTTTTGCTGCTGCTGCTGGGGTGCTGCTGCCGGCCGTTTCTGCCAGCCGGGGTGGGGCCGGGGCCGCTGCGCTGCCGCCGCCGCCGCCGCCGCTGGGGGCTGCTGGCCGCCGCCGGGCCCCTGCTGGGCTGCTGGGGGCTTTCTGCTGCGCCCGCCGCGCCGCTGGGCTGCTGGGTGGCCCAGCGCCCCTGCTGGCGCTGCTGGCCGGCCGCCGCTCTGGCCTTTCTGCTGCCCTGTTTGCTGTTCCGGCCGCTGTTGCCTTTCTGCTGTTGCGCCGCGCGCGTTGGGTTTCTGCTGTTGCTTTCTGCTGCTGGCTGCTGCTGCTGCCGCTGCTTTGGGGCCCCTGCTGTTTCTGCTGCTGCTGCTGCTGTTTCTGCTGCTGCTGCTGCTGCTGCCGCTGCTGTTTCTGCTGGGGTGGGTTTCTGCTGCCGGGGTGGGCTGGGTGCTGCTGCTGCTGCTGCTGCTGGGGTGCTGGGCCGCCCGCTGCTGCGGGCCGGGCCGCGCCGCCGGGCTGCCGCCCCTGCTGCCGCTGCTGCTGGGCTGCTGCCGCTGGGTGCCGCCTGCCCCCGCCCCGGGGCTGCTGGGCCCCCGCCGCCGCCAGCTGCTGCCCAGCGCGCCCGGGGCGCTGCCGGGGCCGCTGCTGGGGTGCCGCCGGGTGCTGGGCCGCTGCTCGCCTTAAGGGTTTCTGTTGCTTTTCTGTTAAAGGTTGCTGTTGCCGCAAACAGCGCGCGTGGGTTAAGCGCGGGGCGCGCGCGCGCCGCGCCGCTGTTGTTTGGGCCGGGGCGCCGGGGCAGCCGGGGCCCCCCGCGCCGCGCGCCGCCGCCGCGGCCCTTGTTCCCCCCGCCGCCGCCGCCGCCGCCGCCGCCGCCGCCGCGCCGGCCCCCGCTTGCCGCCGCGCTGGCCGCCGGGGCCGCCGCCGCCGCGCCGCCGGGGCCGCCGCCGCCGCCGCCGCGCCCTTCGCCGCCGCAGGGGCCGCGCGCCGCCGGGGCCGCCGCCGGCCAGCAAGGGGGCAGCAGCAGCAGCAGCAGCAGCAGCCCGCAGCAGCAGCAGCAAAACAGCAAACAGCAGCAGCAGCAGCAGCAGCCCGCGCCGGGTTTTTGCTGCTGCCGTTGCTGCTGCTGCTGCTGGTTTCCGCGCGCCGCTGCTGTTTCTGCTGCTGGGCGCGCGCTGCTGCTGTTGGGCTGCGCCCGCTGCTGTTTCTGGGCTGCTGCTGGCGCCGCGCGCGCGCGCTGCCGCTGCTGCGCGCCGCCGCTGCTGGGTGCTGGCCTGGGCCGCCGCTGCTGCTGCTGCCGCCCGGGGTTTCCGCCGCGCCGCTGCCGCTGCTGGGGCCCGGGCTGCTGCTGCTGCCGCCGCCGGGTGCTGGCCGCGCCGGCCGCCGCTGGGGCCGCCGTTTCCGCCCCCGCTGGGGGTTGCCGCCCGGGGTGCGGGCTGCCGCCCCTAAGCCAAACCGCTGGGCCCGGCCGGTTGCCGGGTGGGGGCTTAAACCGCCGCCGCCCCCCGCCGGTTTAAACTGCGTTGCCGGGTTTTTGCTGCTGCTAAAAACGTTGCTGCTGCTGCCGCTGCGCTGCTGTTTCTGCCGTTTCTGCCGTTTCTGCTGCTGCTGCCGTTTCTGCTGTTTCTGGGGCCGCCCCTGCTGTTTCTGGGGGCTGCTGCTGGGGTGCTGGGTGGGTGGGCCGCTGCTGCCCGCCGCTGGGTGCTGCCGGCCGCCGCCGCCGCTGCGCCGGTTTCCCCCCGCCCCCGGTTGGGGGCTGCCCCCGGCCGCCGCGTTTCTTTCTGCCGGGCCCCTTTCGCCGCTGCCGTTTTGGGGTGCCCCGGCTGCCGCCGCCGGCCGCCGGGTTTCTGGGGCCGTTTGGGCCGGGGGCGGGCTGGGGGGCCGGCTGGGGGGTTAAACGCGTTGCCCGCCGGGGCTTTGGGGCGCGCCAAGGGTTTCTGTTGCTGCTGCTGCTGCTGCTGCTGCTGCTGCTGCTGCTGCGCGCTGCTGTTTCTGCTGCTGCTGCTGCTTTCTGCTGCTGTTTTGGGGTGTTTTTGTTTCTGCTGCTGCTGCTGGGCTGGCTGCTGCTGTCTGCCGGGCTGCTGCTGCCGCCGGGTGCCGGGCGCTGGGCTGCCGCCTGCGCCGCCGCCGCCTGCCGGGTGCCCGCCGCCGGGGGGCCAGCCGCCGCCGCGCGCCGCCGCCCGCGCCCTGGGCTGGGCCGCTGCCCCCGCTGGGGGCTGCCGGGGGGCTGGGCTGGCCGCCGCTGGGGTGCCAGCCGCCACCGGGTGGGGGCTGGGTGTTAACGGCGGTGTTGTTTGTTTTGGGAGGGGGCGCAGCGCAGCGCGCAAACGCTGCTGTTGGGGGCGCGCGCGCGCGCGCGCGCGCGCGCTGCTGTTCCCGCGGCTGCTGCTGCTGCTGCTGGTTTCTGCTGGGGTGCTGGGGGGGCGCGCGCCGCTGGGGGCTGCTGGGGTGCGCCCCGCCGCCCCCGCTGCTGGGGTGCTGCTGGGCTGCTGCCCGCCGGCTGGGGTGCTGCTGGGTGCTGCCGCGCCGCCCGGCCCCCGCCGCCGCGCTGCTGCTGCTGCCGCTGCCGGGCCCCGGGCTGGGGCCCGGGGGCTGCTGCCCGCGGGTGCCGCTGCCCTGCTGCTGCCGCTGCTGGGGTGCGCCCCCCGCCGCTGGGCCCGCCCAGCCACGCTGCGCCGGGGGCTGGCCGCCAGCTAAGCAGGCAAACAGCAAACGCGCAAGGTTGTTTCTGCTGGGGCAGCAGCAGCAAACGGGAGCAGCGCAGCCCCAGCAGCAGCAGCCCGCAAACAGCAGCGCGCGCTGGGTGCTGCTGGGGTGCGCTGCTGCTGGGGTGCTGCTGCTGCTGGCGCTGCCGCTGGGGTGCGCCCGCTGGGGTGCCGCCGCGCGCCGCGCGGGTGCTGCTGCTGCTGCTGGCCGGGGGCCGCGCGCTGCGCCGGGGCTGCGCTGCCGCTGCGCCGCCGTTTCTGCCACCCCGTTTCCGCTGGGTGGGGTGGCCCGGGGGGCTGGGGGCTGCTGCTGGGTTTCTGGGCTGCTGGGCTGCTGCTGCTGCTGGGTGCTGCCCTGCAGGGGCCGCGCTGCTGGCGCCAGCGCGCGCGCGCAAGCAAGCGCGCGGCGCGCGCGCGGCGCGCGCGCGCGCCAGCGCGCGCGCTAAGCGCGCGCGCGCGCGCGCGCGCGCGCGCGCGCGCGGCGCGCGCCGCGCCGCCGCGCGCGCCGCGCCGCGCGCGCGGGCGCGCGCGCCGCGCCGCCGGCGCGCCGCGCCGCGCGCCGCGCCGCCGCGCCGCCGCGCGCGCCGCCGCGCCAGCCGCGCCGCCGCCGCCGGGGCCGCCGCCGGGCTGCCGGCCGCCGCGCGCCGCCGCCGCCGCCGCTGCCGCCGTTTCTGCCGCCCGCCGCTGCAGCCGCCGCCGCCGGGTGGGGCCGCCGCTGCCGGGGGCTGCGCCGCTGCGCTTTTTGCTGGGTGCTGGGGTGGCCCGCCGGTTTCTGGCTGCCTGCTGCTGCGCGTTTCTGCTGCTGGGGCTAAGGGTGCTGTTGCTGCTGCTGGGGGGCCGCTGCTGGGTGCTGCTTGGGCGCTGGTTGCTGGTTGCTGGGGGTGTTGCTGCCAGTTTCTGCTGGGGTGCTGCTGTGCCACAGCAGCCTGCCCGCCGGGTGCTGCTGCGCCGGGCCCGGGCTGCTGGGGTGTTTTTGCTGTTGTTGTTTCTGCTGTTTTTTGGTTGTTTTTGTTTTTGTTTTTGTTGCCCTGACATGAGAGAGAGAGAGATGACGAGACACGAGAGACGAGAAGAGAGATGAGAGAAAATTTAGACGACACATTTGCTGCTGCTGGGGCCCCACCAAGCGCTGCTGGGTGCCGCTGCTGCTGCTGCTGCCGCTGCTGCGGGTGCTGCCAGCCGGGGCCGCGCCGCCGCTGGGGGCTGGGGCGCGGCTGGTTCGCCCCTTGGGGCCTGGGCTGGGTTTCCGCCGTTTCTTTTTGGGGTGGGGCCAAACTTTTTTGGGCCGCGCGCTGGGCCGCTGGGCCGCCCCTGTTTCCGTTTGGGGGGGGCCCGCCGGCCCGCCCGCTGCCGGCGGTTACTGCCGGGTGGGGCCCAAAACCCCTGCTTTTTGCTGCTGCTGCTGCTGCTGCTGCTGTTTCTGGGGGTTTCTGCTGCCCTGCTGCTGGTTTCCGCGTTGCTGCTGGCTGTTGCTGCTGCTGCTGCTGTTTCTGTTTCTGCTGGGCTGTTTCTGCTGCCCCACGAGCTGCCGCTGCCGGCCCCCAAACCCCCCCGGGGGAGACCCCTGCCAGCCCCAAAAGGGCCACGGCCGCGGGCCGGCCCCGAGAGGGGGAAGAAAAGAGGGGGAGGGGGGGGGAGGGGGAGGGGGAAGGGGGAGGGGGAAGGGGAGGGGGAAGGGGCAGGGGGAAGGGGGAGGAGTAGGGGGAGGAGAGGAGGAGGAGTAGGAGGAGGAGTAGGGGGAGGAGAGGGGGAGGAGAGGAGGAGGGGGAGGAGGAGGAGGAGGAGAGGAGGAGGAGAGGGGGAGGAGAGGAGGAGGAGGAGGAGGAGGAGAGGGGGGAGGGGAGGAGGAGGATAGGAGGAGGAGTAGGAGGAGGAGTAGGAGGAGGAGTAGGAGGAGGAGGGGGGGGGGAGATGGGTAATCGAGATGCCTATGGGGAAAAAGAATAAAAATGTCAGATTCACGAAAAAACAGTCTCTAGGGCAATCTGTTGCAGAGATACGAGAAATGGGCCCTTTTCATTTTTTTTCGTTCATCGATGTATCAGGTCGAAAAAAATTGAAAGACGGGGAAAAGGGTTTAATATTAAAGTATTTTTTTCAACCAATTTTGACGCCAAATTTAATTAGAAAAAAAAAATAAATTTTGGAAAAGGATTTTTTTGTTATAAAGTTGGAGTTCACCCCCGTTTTCCTCTAGAATATGTCTTTTAACATACAGTCGATTTCCGGGGTTTTAGGAATCCGATATAGTCACTGCTTCCCTTTTCAATATTACAAATAAACGTATGAAGATTTCGGTGGAAAGAGGGGACGGTGTTCCAACAGTTGGAATTGGCAATGAAAATTGTCAAAACTGCATTACGATATTTAGAAACGGGCTTTCTTAACTTGTTGAGTGAAATTCAACTCGTTTCCCAGTGAGTTTTCACTTATCCTTCGAGCAGAATTGAAACGAGTGGAACCCACCCGGGTTTTTTAAAGGAAATATTCCACTTTAGCTAGACAGACCTTTCCTCAATTCGAGGATTTAAACGATCACTTTCAGTGAGTGGGTTTACACTAATATCGAGTATTTCGGCATTCATTTAGAGAGAAATAGTTTCTAACCCAATGTATTGTCAAAATATTTCTGTATGGGGAAGATACATTAATTTAAAAGCAGAAACTATAACCTTGTGTAAGAATTGTCAATTTCAAGTGACAATATATAACATTAAAACGATGCTACTTGTATCTTAAATTACCATAGGATGACCTAAGAAATAGCATGGGGATAAATACATACACTATGGAAGTTAGAGGTTCTAATATTAACTTTGAATAGTTCTTTCTAAATAAAGCCGTGAAAGGTCCAGCATGTCGGGCCCGAAATGGCGACCAATTAAATAAGTATTCTTATTAAATTTAAAACAAAAACAGTTGTTCTCAATCCACCAGGCAATTCATCTCACCAAATTTTGGAGACAGAATCATTTGGGAAATCAATCATTACTTTCCCTTTGAAGGTGTTCAAGAAATCCTTGTGACATGTAAGTAATTTTGATAGGAATTCGTTACGCTTAGCATGAACTGTCAGTAGTATAATTCATCATTACTTTTGATCCAATGAGAGAGTATGTGTGTGCACACTCTCTCAAGATGTTTGACACTTGCTTTATCTTATTATTTACTGCGCTTTTTTATTTTGAATATCTTTAAAAATATAAGTAAGCCAATTCTTATAGTTTTATTTTTATACATTACATTAAATTGGGAAAAAGTAATAGATGAAAATGATCATACCATAAGTAGGGAGCGGATTTATGCCCTAAAATTACGATATATGTACTTTTAAAAATAACAATATATATTTTTCCCTTTTTTATAATTTTTCTTGATAAAATTCCGGAGAAGCGTGCTAGCAATGAGAAGATATACTTTTCTACAAACATAAATTTTAAGTTGATTACTTAGCAGGAGAAATAATTGAAGTAAATATACATTAGTGAAGTTCACTATCTTGTTTCATTTTTTCTGTCTGTTTAAAAAAAAGATATGAAGAATATCCTACAGTTGCACAAGTATTTTCTCATCTCTAGGAAAAAATTTCAAAATATACAAGACGTTCTAATGAATGAACGCTCACAAATAAATTGAGATTCAACGCTCACAAAGATTTGAACGCTCACAAAGATTCTATGAAAACATTTCTCAGATAAGTGTCTATTTTAATGAAATATGCAAAATATGGTCCTATAATTACAGGAATATGCACATACAGGAAAAATTGGCCAAATATGACTAACATATTAATCTACCTAGCATCCAATCAGTGGCGGCTCCTAAACTCAGACCAGGTAGGCACAAACTCGTGAAAAGAAAATAATGCAACATTTATTTATTTATTTATTTATTTTACGTCAAAAACAAAGTTAAAAACTGCGTATGACGTGCTATGGGAAAAGTGAATTAGTGCACATTTTCAAAATTCTGTGACCCCTACACTAAGTCATATACTATTTTAAATTTTGAATTTTAAAAGGGAGAAAAAACTCCCATGTAATAAAATCTATTTTCAAGGATAAATAAGCAATAAAATTTTATTTATCATGTTGGGCTTTGGAATAATACTTTCCCGCCGCGACAACATGGAAACGATAATTTGAATAATTGTATTTCCCATGAATTCTAGAAGACGTGCACAGAAAATGAAGTTACATTTATGTCCAGACACAACAAGGGGCCATCTCAGCATTTGCTCAATGGATCAGGGGAAAATGGGCGAAAACCTGATCGGATGGGGCCCTTGACCCGAAGCTGAGTACAATAGTTGTTACAGGTTGTTTATACTCATTTATACAGTTCAAATGGTAAATAATGCATTATGTATCATTGTTAAAATTAATGTTACTTTTCTTGTGATGCTCAGTATAGTCTCTAATTGTATAGAAACTGTTATGCAGCAGAAACGATTTCATTGGGATTTAAACTTTCCATTGAATTTAATCGTTTAATGTCATCTGCAAAGTGTTGTAAAATAATGTACATGTATTGTATGTGAATTTTTGTAATGAGCTGTTGATATGTCACTTGATGAATATGATTTCTACGACGAGTGTTATAGTAATAGACTTCGGCTTTTCTGAAAATATATTCCCACCGTTAAGCAAGTCTTTTTTGACAATAAACACTGATTCGTAAATAAAAAGACACGTAATGGTAAAATTCTAAGATTAATGAAGAAAGGCACATGAATCACGTGAGTGGGTTTTGGGTTATTATTCGTACACGTTTTGTAACCCAAAAGTCTGGGAGCTATAAGATGTATTTCCCAGAATATTATGCCATATCTCAGGCGGGAATGAACATTCGCGAAGTATACAAACGAGCAGTATGAAGGCTGACTGAATTTGCAAGAACTCAACGCGAGCAAGTGAACTTAATTTTGTGTTCAATTCATTTAAATGGACGTTCCATTTAAGGTTTGACTGAATTAGAGACTTAAATTTTGTTGCCTGAACATCAGTCAATGGTACACTGTTCATTTTCAATGGAGCACAGAATTGTTTATTTGAAATGGAAAACTGCATTAAAACTGTTTTTTCTTTTACTATTAATTTTTATTTCGGAACCAATTTGAAACATCTTATTGTACTATTTACGATTTCTTTATTGCAAAGGATGTTCGTATCATTCGTAAGAGAACCGTTCTTCCGTTTCGAATCGTCGAGGGCATATCGTTTCCCTAAAATAGGGAAAAGAATAGGGCCTAAAATCGATCCTTGAGGAACTCCACATCCAACGGGCAAAGAGTCGGAAAGGTGCGTACGTCATGTTCCATCATTCCAGTAAGGTATTTCAACTCTGAGATCGTTGTTAAGTACGAACATAACCAATCTGAGCAATACCACGGATTCCATATGAAGGTAATTTTTAAAGTAGAATGTCATGATCAATGACGTCAAAAGCTTTTGAGAGATCTAAAATAATCCAATAGGTGCCTCGTTTTGTTCCAATGATGAGGCGACATCTTTAAGAAAAGAAAAAATAGCTGTTTCAGTTGATTTTTATTTTCTAAATCCATGTTGGCAATCTTGAAAGGGGTCGTTTTTATTGGGGAAAGGTTTCCCTTCGTAGAAAAAGTCTTAATATTTTTAAAAACTGATAGAAGAGAAATGGGCCGATAATTTTGAATTTCATTTTTGTTGCTTTTTGAAAAGCGGCTTAATTTAGCTGTTTGAAAATATCTGGAAACGTTCCAGTGCATAAAGATGCATTAAATATGTGAGTTAACGGGTGTATAATGGTATACGCACAAGTCTTTAACAAAGAATCCATTCATCTAATCCGGACGAATATTTATTTTTTAGTTTTACCGATTATTTTGAGAATTTCATAGGAAGAAGTTTCGGAAACGAACATTGTGTCTAAAATTTTGGACATGCAAAGCATTGGAAAACATACCTCTAATTTTTATGCAGTAATTCAATCTTCCTCTCCTTGGCTCTGCAAACACTTCAATAACTTCACAATTAAAATCCTGAATGCCATGAATCATCCGTTTCTCAATAGAAAGCATAGCTAATCTTACTACACCTAGAGTGTTTTTAAGAAAAGTTTTATTCTTCTTTAGATGGAAAACAACGTTCATTTTCCACAGTGGTCATTGAATGGTGACACTTATTTTCAAAACATGGATACACTGAAAAGTACGCGACATGTTTTAAAAAAACTGGAGTAATGCAGGCCTGATGCACCATGAAAATCTTCACGGAGTATAACACTTCTAATTCCGTTGTAAATTTTGGTCATTTATATTAGAGTATAATTTCACAGTTGTTTCAAAATCACTCTCCGGGAAATTCACAGAGTACTGAACGAATTGTTCCGTCAGAAATAATTTGTGCCCGCAAATGGTCAGAACACTCAAACCTGTCTTCCATGCTTTTTAAAATAGTATCACACACTTCCAAAGCAGCAACACGGTTGCTTCCTGTTCAGAGATGCATTTTCTCTTCTTTGGGGTACACTGAAGACTCTTGTTCGTCTTCGTACACTTTACGCACCTTGGTTACTTCATCAGAAAAACCGTTTGATGAATTCTTCACTTGAACAGAATCGATATTCCTTTCTGAACAGTGTCGAAGAAAATTGCAACATGAAACATAATTTTATGGTAGAAGGAGAGCCAAAATGCAAAATCTTGATCATTTAATGTTCGCACAAATCCTGCAGCTTGACCACCGGCTTTGGGATTCTTCTTCACCATCTCGAATTTGCCCGAAACATTCAATTATGCTGTCTTTATATTCAAACACAGTGTAAACAGCTCTATGCTGGAAGTACCATCTTGAAGGTGGTGCAGAACAGTTTTCTTTGCACAAATGTCGTTAAATATTGCATTCTTTTGGGCGATCTGAAAAATGAGCATATTCTTGAGTTCTTCAAAAATACTCTGCTCCAGAATATGAAGAATTTGCTTTCTGAAGTAAAGATTTCCTTGATGAGCGTAGCAATAAACATAGTTTGCATTAGGATATTTTTCTTTACAATGTACTGTACCCCACTTTTTGCCCTTTCAGAACAGCAACTCCATCAACGTTTGGGCTGAGTTTGTCGGAGCCCTATCTAAACTGGGGCTTGTGTAATTATTCCAAAATTTTATCAGCCAAAGCTCGAGCACCCTTCGATTACTTAAAAAAACCCCAAAAACTCTCATAT